>JAVYIG010017263.1:0-27100 GCA_035222895.1 Strongylocentrotus droebachiensis
CTAGCATAGATTTCAAGATTTTTGGGTCGGTCGCAAAGGGCAATACGGAATCCTTTTTTTTTATAGGCCTTATGAAAGAAGGTGTAATCAATTTTACAGCATGTTCTTTACAAGAAAGAATTTCTCAATGAATGAGTTTTGTTTGTTTGTTTGTTTATTTTTCTTTACCCTGAAAACAGGTTTATTGATTAATTGATTGCTTTCATTTTATCCAAGTGCAAAAAAGCAATTTTATGCTTGTGAGTAAGCTCCAGGGGACAAACAGGTTTAAATCCTATCCAAGGATAATGTGGGCAGTATAGTGTCGTCCCGAACATGGGAATATTCATTTCTAGGGCCATCACTTACTCACTGAGTCTTGCTGTCATGAATGCTGTTTTGGACATCCAAATTTTCCTTAAACCTGGCTTATTGTTCCTGATTCATCACTTTCCTTTTCTGAGGTATATTTAAAATTCTTTATTTTCATAATTGTTAATAGATAATTGGGTTCCCATAACATGGTATGAGATCAGTGCATAAGCTTTTTATACCAAGTTTTCTTAAACTTAATATAGCGGTGTCCAACCCTACCTTATGTGAAAAGGACCAGTACCGGTAATAATAATATAGTAATTAAAAGGAATCTGTCTAAAATTATTTTATTGCTTAAATCATGTGGCTTTATTAGTTAAATATCACTTTCCTTGTCTGGGAGTATATACATGTATTAGTTCTATTACTTCTTATGTCTTTCTCTCTCTCTCTCTTTGTTGTTTTTTTTTGTCCCCTGCTTTTACATGTATATTCTGCATGGTTAGCAAACTATATTGCTTGCTTGCTTGTGTTTGTGTCTTACTGTACTGTATAATGTAACCACAAGAAAAATTATTGTAAAGTTATAACAAAATGCTCCTACTGCAAGAGATATTCATTACATGATGATTAATTTGCCAATTGAAATATCATCTTTCTATGCTTATTTGACTCATAAATCATAATATGCTTACAAAGAATTTGAATGATTAGTTGTTACTGCGTCAAAGTTGAAACAAGTACATACTAATATCCTCCTGTGTCTTTTTTGTCTCTTCTAACCCTTTCGAATGTAGAGTACTGGCCTCGTAAAAATACACAGTAAGTAATTCTGGAGTTCATTACTCTCTTTGTGAACTATGAAATAACTCTTTAATATTGTATTGTTTTTATACAAAAGCTCAACATTTTATATTTCTAGATACAGTGTTTATCTGTATATTTAGGAGACATTTCTTGAAAATGTATTTTAGCATTTGATTTCTATGGAATATATTTTCATCATCAACTCCAAATCATTTTAGATTTTGTAACAAACTAACATCCTCGCATGTGCTTGGCTGACATGTATGGGTGTCTTTTACTTTCTCTTAATCCTATACCAATTTCAATGAGTTTCAAAGTTACAAAATGTTTTATAGAGGCTACTACATAACCCCCCCCCCAAAAAAAAAAAAAAAAAAAAAAAGAAAAAATATATATATATAGACAGTGCGTCCAAGAAAAAACGAAATCCAGAATTATCAATGTTTTATCATAATTTAATCACAGTTATAATTAATAAATGACACATATTTGTAAAGCTTAGATCCTCCTCTTTCATTTGATGCAACTCATATGATGCATATTTCATGCATGAGTGATTCAAAACAATTTGAATAGAGGAAACCAAAAAGTCACTTTAAGGGCGATATTTGAATTTCAAGGGGGAAAAAAAAAAATCACATTTCTAGAAAGTTCAATTTCTGCCCTAAGTTCATATGACACCTCAATCAGGAAATATGAGCCAGGAATAACAAAGTTCTGTTTGTTTAAAAAAAAAAATCTTCATAACTTTTTTTGGTTTACTTTATTCAATTGTCAAGGACTCCGGGGAGGATAATTCCAAAAGGAGAGGTTTTATCAGAGGTTGTGGGTAGTACCCAGGTTACTCCTTCATCCCCCTTCATCATTCCTGCCAATGGCTCAGATGTGTAAGTATGATATTGGCTTGTTGCTACTTATAGCTATAATTCCCAACAGTCCAACTGGAAACTCTTGTAAACTCAAACATCAGCTGTCGTTGGCACTCCATGTACAATGTTGTAGATACTTAATTAATGTTAATTTCTGTAACTCCATACATTAGCATTACTGAAAAGGATGTTGATGTATTCTTTTGTGAAAAGAAGAACTGCTTTGGAGGAATTAAGAAAACAAAATGAAAGGGAAAGAAAGGAAATGTGGTGAAATGGAAAGAGGAAAAGAATGGGAAGGAAGGAGTTAAAAATCAATAGGGTAGTGAGCAGATCACAAAAGTTAAAGAATGAAAAGTGAAGAGTAAAAAAAGCACTCAAATCAGGCTTTCTGTGTCATCCTAGTAGTCTTAGTTTCCCTTGAAGTTTGTGTTTTTCAGCAGTTTATCCCAACACATGTCTATATGTTGAGATTAATTACCTCTGATGTAAAAGTTTCTCGCACATTGTCATATAAATAGTTCTATATATATCTTGGAAAGTGTTAATTAAGAATGATCACCCTTTTAAAGTTTAGGGGTTAAGAGGGGTTTCAGGTAGGGTTAAGGCCTGGGTTCCAACCCTATGCCTCACCCTAACCCCCCCCCCCCCCAAAAAAAAAAAAGATTCCTAATGCCTATTCCTTATGCTTCCTCTGCACAGTAAATTACAAGTGATATGCAATATTTAATTTGTACTAATACTTTTTAAATAATTTTCTCATCAGGACTATTACTGTGGACCCGCCATTGCGTGAAGCCGACACTTCCAATGGAGGGACTCAAGTGTAAGTTTATGGCAATGTATGTCTTGAGCTGGATTTTACACGCTGCCAGTGGTGTTATTATAACAATTTTAGTCACCAGACCACTATTGTGGAATGAACTCCTGTCAGATGTAATAAATACTGGCTCGCTGTATACATTTAAACACTTCCGTAATTCATCCCCTTGCTCCCTGATATATAGTGCTCTTTCTTTTTTCTTTTTTATTAGTCCTTCCTCTTATTTTTACTTCTCTCTGTTTTTTTTCCCTGGTTTTTTTTCTTATAATTTTCATTGAACATAATCGACATGCTCGATAGACCCCATTTATACAAGGGAATCTACAATTTATAAGATTAGCTTTTTACTACATTCCCCCATATTTCACTACAAATATATTTGTCTAATTCAGTTTAAATACCATGCGATTGTATTTATATCTCTGTATGTATTTTGATTGTGATATTACTTTCATGGCCTGATATTACTGTATGTGTTTTTACACCTATTGAATGGACAATTTTTTTCATTCTTATTATTGCTTGTGATTTATAAAAATAATTTTTTTAACTAAACTTAAAAATAATCAACTAATGGAGAAAAAAAAAGCAGTGGACCACCACAGTAAACTTTTGGCACATGTTATGTAGACTGTGTAAACTCAAAACAATAACTCAGTCTTGGGTTTCATTCTGGTGCAAATAAAAGAGTTAATAATGTCAGCAAATATTTTCCTTTTTCAGGAATCAGAATGGAGCGCCAGAAGGAGAAGGATCTTCTAGCAGTGGAAGCACAGATGGATCTCATTCAGACATGAGTAGCTTCCATAGCCTTCATTCAAATGACAAAGCTCAAAGAAGGTAACCTTTCGGCTTCATACACACCATATCACACACTTTCCAAACTCAATTACTTTGATCCAATTTTCATGAATGTAGACAAATATATTCGTCCTAATTGGGTCTAACATATAGTATGTCGTACTTGGTTATGAAGTAAAGATTAATCTAAATATTCAATGCAGATATAAATGGACAATTTGTTAGCAAGTTAATTTACTTGTTTGCTTGTTTACTTGTTTTGTCAACATTCTGTTGATTTTTTTGGAGAGAAATTTACAGTCCATTTAAGCAATTGTTTTCTCCCCATAGGACGACTGCGAATGACCAATCTGTTGGTCAGAGAAGCAATGAAGGATCAAATGCTGCTATGAGTGGGTGTCACAGCCTTCATTCCAATGACCAGCCTCACAAAAGGTGAACATATACTTTTAGTATTTGTTACGTGGTGATGCAAAATCTCATTAAGACAATCATACGATTTCACCATCGATCTTTTAAAATATGGATTTCATTAACAATCAAGTCTCTAAGCGCTTCCAAACTTAGAGATTATTACTCTGGCTTTAGCTGTGCTAGCTTCCATTACGGCGCTACCGTATTTCAAGGAATTATTCCTGCCAGGTAACCAATTTACATCGCCTGGGTTGAGTGTAGCAAATGTAGATCAATGTCTTGCCAAAGGACATTAGTGCCGCGGCGGGACTCGAACCGTGGGCCTTGGGATCAACAGTCCGGTGACGTATACCACTTGACCATGACACCTCTAAAATACAGATATAAATGGACAAGTTGTTCGCAAGTTTGCTTGTTTGCTTGTTTTGTTGACATTCTGTTGATTCCTTTGTAGAGAAATTTACTGTCAATTTAAGCAATTGTTTTCTCCCCATAGGACGACTGCGAATGACCAATCTGTTGGTCAGAGAAGCAATGAAGGATCAAATGCTGCTATGAGTGGGTGTCACAGCCTTCATTCCAATGACCAGCCTCACAAAAGGTGAGCATATACTTCTAGTCTTTGTAACGTTTGTGATGCGCTATCTCATTTAGGCAATCATACGATTACACTATCCATTTTTTAAAATATGGATTTCAATTACAATTAAGTCTCCAAAGTGCTTCCAAACTTGGGGATTATTACTCTGGCTTTAGCTGTGCTGCCATTACAGCGCTCTAGCATTTTAAGGCATTAACTCCTGCCAGGTACCCATTTACATCACATGGGTGAGCGGACAAATGTAGATTAATGCCTTGCCAAAGGACATTAGTGCCGCAACAGGACTCAAACCGCGGACCTTGTGATCGACAGTCTGGCGATGTAACCACTTGACCATGACAATGCAGATATAAATGGTCGAGTTGTTTGCAAGTTTGCTTGTTTACTTGTTTTGTTGACATTTGTTGATTCCTTTGGAGAGATGTTTACTGTCAATTTAAGCAATTATTTTCTCCCCATAGGACGACTGCGAATGACCAATCTGTTGGTCAGAGAAGCAATGAAGGATCAAATGCTGCTATGAGTGGGTGTCACAGCCTTCATTCCAATGACCAGCCTCACAAAAGGTGAACATAATCTTTGTAACGTTGTGATGCGCTATCTCATTAAGACAGTCATACAATTTCACCATCCATCTTTTTAAAAAAAGGATTGCAATCTTTACCTTTTTTAGTGAAGTTGTACTTCCTCAACAATGAATTAAATTTACCTTTGGTTAAGAGTTAAGACTCTTCACGGTATATTTTTTATGTTGAATGATGAAAAACAGGAATACAACCAAATTATATTCAATTATTTGTGTGCTGTGATGATTATTATAATTAAAGAACATGGTCTTGGTGATTGAACTGTATAAACCATGTACATTTTGAAAGAGATTGGCCAGGGAAATGTTAAAAAAATATACTGGTACTTTTCTCTTTCTACGCATTGTGACAAAAGGTTGAATGAGTAATGAGTAGCCTTGTCGTACTGCAGGTAAACATACCTTCAACTACGGTATAACCTTCTTTAATGATTCCTCACTTATGATGTAGATAGGAATGAACTGATGCTTGATCCAAATATTTAATGCAGATATATGAATGGTCAAGTTGTTCGGAAGTTTGCTTGTTTACTTGTTTACTCATTTTGTGTGTGGACATTTTGTTGATTTCTTAATTTGAAGAGAAGATTACTGTCAATTAAAGCAATTGTTTTCTCCCCATAGGACGACTGCGAATGACCAATCTGTTGGTCAGAGAAGCAATGAAGGATCAAATGCTGCTATGAGTGGGTGTCACAGCCTTCATTCCAATGACCAGCCTCAAAAAAGGTGAGCATATACTTTTAATCTTTGTAAAGCCTCGGTCACAAATGCCACAAACGCCGTACGAACGATATTCAGACAATGGAAATTCAGGAAGACAATGGAAAAACAGAGAGATTCGTACAAAATTATCGTTCGTACAAATCTTTGTGACCGTAGCATAACGTTGTGATGTAAAATCTCATTTAGACAATCATACGATTTCACCATCCATCTCTTTAAATATGGATTGCAATTTTTTGCTTTTTTTAGTGAAGTTGTACTTCCTCAAAAATGAAATAAATTTGATTTTGGTTAAACTGTTCATTACATTCTTTTACAGTTTTTGTTTATGGTTGAATGATGTAAAAACAGGAATACAACCAAATAATATAAAAATATTCTTGCGTTTTACAGATATTATCATTACCACGGTCATTGGATTTGTTCACACACAGTGTGTACCATCTCCACCCCCTGGGGAGTATTTCTACCATATGTTCACTGTGAGGGCGTATGGCAATTACTATCACAAAGGCTTTCGTCATCCTACCAATTATCTTTCTTTCAGGTCTCAAGTCCTACATGTAGGTCAACCTCTATCTGAGGCTGGAGGCAGTTCTGAGATCAGTAGCTGGCATAGCCTTCGTTCTACAGAGAGCCCTCTGAGACGGTATGTATCTAATTTAGCCATCACTTTCAAAGGCCCACTGTTCTACTTGTAACTACTTGCTCCCTCTATATAGAAAACAATGCCTAATAAATCGGTGCCTGTTGGTCCCCCATGCTTTTTTTCTTATGTTAATTGAGAGCTGGGTTGATAAGATAGCCACCTGTCAGTGACCTCGCTGGGTGGTCTAATCCCTCCTGTTCGCACTAGGACATACGGTCTTTAAGTTGTCCATAGTACATTGGCAGGGAGGGAGATCCAGAGACATACAGCATTTTATGTTGTAGTATGTGTAGTCAAGTACATGTGGTTAATTTGAAAGGCAGTGAACCATGATGACCCCACTTGGACGAAAAATAAAGGTAAAAAAGACAATGCATTGTTCTTTGCTTAAACGTTGCGTAATATACCGGTAACCAACACGACAAAGCCAACAAAAAATCCAACATCAGCATTGGCTGAAATACAACGTAGAAGGCGCTATTTCATTTTTTCAACGGCTTTTTCAAATTATCAAATATTTGTGGTGGTACACAAATATTAGAAATCGTTATATTAATGGATATTTCAGCCGTCTCTGAACCGATTTTGATCAAACAAAGATGATTCTGTTATTTAAATTGTATCTTTCAAATTTGACACTCAGTTTTTCATAATCTTACAAAAATATTATTTTGTGTAGCGCCCTCTGCAACAGAACTCAACTATCCCTTTATTTATGATTTTTTTTCCTTCTATAGGACAAACAGTTATGACAATGCATGTAGTATATAAATACACTGTACAATACATTGTATATAAATGCTTTAGAAAGTTTCCTTCTATATTTCTGCCATTTGGTATAGGCCTCTACAATTAGATGATGTTGGTGTATCTCCAAGTCTGCCAACACTACTTCACTCAATATCGGAGAAGGATTCAAAAGACATCACTAAACGCCAAAGAAAGAAGATGCCCACTGTATAATGCAAGTTAGTACTAGCATGAGTACAGCCAGAAACTTTCGCAACATATTTTCCAAACCAATTTTCACCCAAAAAAATAAATTGCAAAGTGTATAAGTTCAGTTTTCGATGATGATAATTCCGGCGGTAATTATAATTACGTGTAACCAGAGAAGCTTCATCTTCCTGAGTCCCTGCAATTATTATTACCCCAGCAGTTACCAGGTATCCATTTTATACACGTGGGTGGAGGGTGGCAAATATGGGTTAATTGCCAAAGGACGTTAGTGCCATGCTGGGATTCGAACCCTCAACACTTCGATTGAGAGTCAATTTAGTTGATCAACCTCTATACTATGACACCTACACAATTTTATGGCGATGTTGATTCAACCATTTTGTGGAATGAAACTTTTTGCGATTCTGACACTTACAAGACTTGCAAACATTTCATATACAGTTAAGAACTAAATTATTCTTACCCCTTATAAATTGGGTATTTACACAACTTAAGAATGAAAGATGGACTGGTCGAAATTTGAAACATAAATCAGGAAAAAAAAAGAAAAAAAAAGAAACTATTTTCTAAGGGTATGAATAACAGTAGTAATAATAATAATAATAATATCTAAGATTTATATAGTGCTGGTATACACATACAGTTTCTAAGCGCTTTATAAAACAAATGAAATGAAAAATTATGTTTAATCGGAATATGTAATAAGCATTAACAAGATACGTGAAATGAACGTTGTGCTTAATTTAGAGAAAACAAACGCTCTTACATAACTAACAGTGTATTAACAGTAAAATGATAATGAAAATGAAATACAATAGTAACATAAATGAAGCTGCAATAATTATGTACTTTGGATAATGAATAAATTACAAGATAGGACATGTGTTATAATCTCGTTATGAAGATGAGGAATTACTTCGTGTTGAATAGGTAGGTCTTAATCCAGTTGTTAAACATACACCAAAGTTTCTGGTTTAACTAGCAGTTCATTAGTAGGCTATTTAGTGCATATCATATCACCATGTTTGTCATTTTCATTGATAGCCATCCAAGTGGCCAGTACTTTACCTGGGCCAAGAGTGCCAAATTTAAATGAATGCCTTGCCATGGGAGAAAAGTTAAGGTAGTCTCTGTCGGCGATAAGATAGAGCAATGGAGTATGTTGTATTTCAGTGACATTTATGGGACTAATCCAATCGGTTCCCATTTTCGGACTGTATGTTAAGTTTTAAAAAAGTTTATTTGATTGATAGTCTTCAATGTGGTTGCAAATCATGTGCTTATGTAAAAGTTTATGTTTTCTTTTAAAAAAGAGAAGATATATAAGACATTCATTTTAAATGGGTTTCTGCTTTTGTTTTCTGCTGCTAAAGTTGTAAATACATGTACTTGCATTTAAATTATGTCATAAACATGAACGTCTTTGATTAGGTTCGGACAAAAAGTTACTTCAATGCCACACTATATGGACATGTAAAAAAAGGGTTTCAGGTCAGATAATACTACAAACTACCTCAAAGAGCAAAATAACACCATATTAGGATTTTAGGAATATATATTTTACACCAAGAGGCAACCAGATCAAAGTAAGAGGGTATGTTCATATTTGTGATTCTATTTTTTATAAACAAAGCTATTTTTTGTTGTTACAGAGTGTAAAATGTATATTTTGGTTAGGAAGATAGATATATGTAACTAGATAAGGTAAGTATTATTTGCACATTGGCATATAGTTTTCATTATTGTATATTGTGTAAGATAATATATAGACAAAGAATAAAATGTAACTGAAAGCCTAATTCAAGTAATTTTTGTTTAATAAGAAACAGCATACTATACCTGCTTTCATCCTTCTTGTCAACATACTTATGGAAAGGTATATTGTTAGAATTTGTATTATTGTTGAGCTCACTTTTGGACTATTGTGCTATAGAACTGCATAAGGATAAAAGCAAAGCTTTATTATTTAGAAGTGTAATCATAAGTAAATTGAAAATACTATAATTATTCAAACATTATATTAAGTCAGAGGTTAATGGTCAGTAATGGATTTATGGAAATGTATTGGAAGATGTAAATAGCCAGTATTTATTATATGTTGAACCAAAGTCCTTTTTTTAATATCTTGTTTTGCAAAGTACTTGTAGTGGTGGAGTATTAGTGACATGATACATGGCGCTAATTACGGTACCCGGGGGTCTCAGTCATGTAGAAATACTGTAAGCATGCGTGACCACAGGTTTTCCAGAATTCAAACCCTAAACAGGTATTGTAAAAACGTAACCCCTTGAGCATTATGAAATGCGATAGGGATCTGTTACTATTGAAGTTGTTGACAAAGTAAAATAATTCAAATTGCGCTTCTGATGTAAAATTCACAATGTAATTTTTTGTCAATAGAGAAGCAATAACATCAACCTGTAGGCCTACACTTCGAGATAGGTTTACTGTAATGTAGGGTTGGGTTGGTATCGAGGGCATCCATCTTGATCTACTGAAGATCTTAAGATCGTTTCAAACAACGCGCATTTATAGCTAGCTAAGGTGCATGCATAGAGATTACATGGCCCGTATTCTGAAGTCAGCTTTAGTTAAACCATTTAAGTCAGATTTACTTAAACATGGTCTAACCAAACCTGACTTCGGAATATGGGCCTATGGGTGCATGCGACATTCATACCCCATGCTATACCATCTCGCGCTATAGCTAAGCTACCTCTCGCGTCCGTCGTCCACTCTAAAGATGACAGAGCGCCACATGTCTATCATCTTTACTATATAACTAGCTAAAGGCGGCGGCCGCCGGTAGTCTCGCCAATAGGCAATTATTACCCCTTTTTTCCCCGGTCTGGCCCTGAAGGCTAAAAATACCCCTAAACCGAGTACCGGCGTGTAAAGCAGGATTTTGAACTTTTTTGAAAAAGTACCCTTTTTACTTGAAAATGGCCCAAAATGGACGTTTTTGAAACCCTTAATTAATGCGCCATTGCGTCCAATCTAAAAAAAAAACACCCCTTATACGCGTTTCCTTGGTCATGCATGCTTACATTATATCAGTTTTGAATGCTTGCCAGGAGTCACATATTGTGTGTGTTTAATTATTCATATTGAATGAATAGCTGAAATTGGTTACTTTTTAAAATGTTACTAGGTTTTATAATCTATTTTATAATGTGCTCACATAACTTGGTAAGAACGTAATCAATGTCTTCATACATGTATGCTAAGTTATTATGTTATTTTCTTTGTATATATGCATATCATACATATATCCAAGTAGTGATCGAGTTTTAGTTATTGAAGTACTACTCATGATGGACCCTAAAACTGCTTGCTGTTTTAAATTGTGTACAATATAGTCAGAATTTTTGTTGGTCAACAAGTAATAATATACAAATTTTTGATGGTCAATACACTATTTATCTTAGATGTTTTTATTTTGACTTACTGTTTGAAAAGGTTACTTGGCTGAAAGATAATGAATTTTGAAATCAGTTTCATGATATATTTTAATGCACAAACTTTCATTCACATATAACCTGCCTTTACACAAGCACATAGTTGATATTTGAACATGTATTTGAAATGAATATAGACCTCCGATCAAGAGCAATACTGAACAGAAGGGCTTTATAACCAATAATATTAGAATCAACACAATTTTGTTGTTGTTTCAAATGCAATAATTTCAATAGTAATAATCATCTTCTTCCTCTTATTTCAGAATGAAATTGAAGGTTTTTATATTTGTAAGATCTCATGAGCTCTTGTTCTACTGAAAATTCAAACCCGATGCTGGGTTTAATAAGTATTTGTCAAAATCAAGACTTTTTTAACAAAAAAAGTTAGTCCGAGGTGCAAATTTTGTGATTTTAGAAAAAGAAATCACTTAAAATAGTATGTATACTGGACATGGAAGATCATTGTGGACTTGTAACAGAATGAATTTAAAAAAAAAACATTTATTCCACAACGATGTACTAATTTTTGAAGAGATTAATGGATTAATAGATAATTATCCAGATATGATCAATTATTAAGAGATTATAATGATCAGATGTATACTGCGTTTTATCCATGAATATGTCATTAATCAGTACTCGGCATGGTTTTCATAGCTATTTATAATAATATTGTTATGAGAACACCTGTATAAATGACATTTATACTAGAAATATTGCTGTCATATAGAATGATAATGTTATCTTGCTATAATAATGCAGTTGTTTACATCAAGAATGATATGTCTATACTTATTTACATTGTATTTGGCTTGAATTCATAAGTTGTGCTTTAAGAGATTTTCTTAGCCTAGCATTCATTATGAATATACATTGAAATATATCAATGTATGTTGTGCATATAGATTATAGGCCTAGAATTTGCTTTTTACGTTTGTTTGTTAATGTGTTGGTCTCTGTGCGTGGATAAACTTTATACGTTGTGATATTATATGACGTTTGGTTCCATGCTCATGTTTGGAGCATAACAATGTGTAATTCATTCAGAGGAAATTAAAATATTGACTGCGTTAGATTGAAATTTACATGACCTTAAAGTTGTTTGTTTTTGTCTCATTGTTTACACAACTTATAATTAAGTAAAACACTATCAAGGAACATTGGAATAGTCAATAAATTAAAAATGTTGTTTCCTAAGTAAATTTTGAAAAGTTTGTACTCCACGCTTATCTTGCCTTATCTTAAAGATAAAGACCCTTTTTATCATTATATCCTTCCCTTTTTGTCGACAAGTGAGGGCGAGGGATGGTGGGTCACACCAACAACCTCCCCGAAAAAGTAGCATTATTGGAATTTTAATAATAAAATCACAATTTGCAAATACAGTGAAAGTATGACCAAAAGCTGCAAGGGTATCTTTAAAAAAAAAAAAAAGGAGGTTTATTTAACAAATATACAAAATATACAGTTCTGCAAAACAGGTACAAACAGTAATATGAAGTGCAAGGTGGTGTAATATGAGATTGCATAGTGGTGTAATATGAAAGTGTATGGTGGTGTTATATGAAAGTGCATAGTGGTGTAATATGAAAGTGCATGGTGGTGTAATATGAAAGTGCATGGTGGTGTAATATGAAAGTGTATGGTGGTGTAATATGAAAGTGTATGGTGATGTAATATCAAAGTGCATGGTGGTGTATTATGAAAGTGTAATATGAAATTGCATGGTGGTGTATTATGAAAGTGTATAGTGGTGTAATATGAAAGTGTATGGTGGTGTAATATGAAAGTGCATGGTGGTGTATTATGAAAGAGTTTAGTGGTGTAATATGAAAGTGCATGGTGTTGTATTAAGAAAGTGTATGGTGGTGTAATATGAAAGTGTATGGTGGTGTATTATGAAAGTGTATGGTGGTGTTATATGAAAGTGTATGGTGGTGTAATATGAAAGTGCATGGTGGTGTATTATGAAAGTGTATAGTGGTGTAATATGAAAGTGTATGGTGGTGTATTATGAAAGTGTATAGTGGTGTAATATGAAAGTGTATGGTGGTGTAATATGAAAGTGTATAGTGGTGTAATATAAAAGTGTATGGTGGTGTAATATGAAAGTGTATGGTGGTGTATTATGAAAGTGCATGGTGGTGTAATATGAAAGTGTATGGTGGTGTAATATGAAAGTGTATGGTGGTGTAATATGAAAGTGCATGGTGGTGTAACATGAAAGTGCATGGTGGTGTATTATGAAAGTGTATAGTGCATGGTGTAATATGAAAGTGCACGGTGGTGTAATATGAAAGTGCATGGTGGTGTAATATGAAAGTGTATGGTGGTGTAATATGAAAGTGTATGGTGGTGTAATATGAAAGTGCATGGTGGTGTATTATGAAAGTGTAATATGAAATTGCATGGTGGTGTATTATGAAAGTGTAATATGAAAGTGCATGGTGGTGTATTATGAAAGAGTTTAGTGGTGTAATATGAAAGTGCATGGTGGTGTATTAAGAAAGTGTATGGTGGTGTAATATGAAAGTGTATGGTGGTGTATTATGAAAGTGTATGGTGGTGTAATATGAAAGTGTATGGTGGTGTAATATGAAAGTGTATGGTGGTGTAATATGAAAGTGTATGGTGGTGTAATATGAAAGTGCATGGTGGTGTATTATGAAAGTGTAATATGAAATTGCATGGTGGTGTATTATGAAAGTGTATAGTGGTGTAATATGAAAGTGTATGGTGGTGTAATATGAAAGTGCATGGTGGTGTATTATGAAAGAGTTTAGTGGTGTAATATGAAAGTGCATGGTGGTGTTTTATAAACATTTTATAGTGGTGTAATATGAAAGTGTATGGTGGTGTATTATGAAAGTGTATGGTGGTGTAATATGAAAGTGTATGGTGGTGTTTTATGAAAGTGTAATATGAAATTGCATGGTGGTGTATTATGAAAGTGTATAGTGGTGTAATATGAAAGTGTATGGTGGTGTAATATGAAAGTGCATGGTGGTGTATTATGAAAGAGTTTAGTGGTGTAATATGAAAGTGCATGGTGGTGTTTTATGAACATTTTATAGTGGTGTAATATGAAAGTGTATGGTGGTGTAATATGAAAGTGCATGGTGGTGTATTATGAAAGAGTTTAGTGGTGTAATATGAAAGTGCATGGTGGTGTTTTATAAACATTTTATAGTGGTGTAATATGAAAGTGTATAGTGGTGTAATATGAAAGTGTATGGTGGTGTAATATGAAAGTGCATGGTGGTGTATTAAGAGTTTAGTGGTGTAATATGAAAGTGCATGGTGGTGTTTTATGAACATTTTATAGTGGTGTAATATGAAAGTGTATGGTGGTGTAATATGAAAGTGCATGGTGGTGTATTATGAAAGAGTTTAGTGGTGTAATATGAAAGTGCATGGTGGTGTTTTATAAACATTTTATAGTGGTGTAATATGAAAGTGTATGGTGGTGTATTATGAAAGTGTATGGTGGTGTAATATGAAAGTGTATGGTGGTGTATTATGAAAGTGTATAGTGGTGTAATATGAAAGTGTATGGTGGTGTAATATGAAAGTGTATAGTGGTGTAATATATAAGTGTATGGTGGTGTATTATGAAAGTGCATGGTGGTGTAATATGAAAGTGCACGGTGGTGTAATATGAAAGTGCATGGCGGTGTAATATGAAAGTGTATGGTGGTGTAATATAAAAGTGTATGGTGGTGTAATATGAAAGTGTATGGTGGTGTATTATGAAAGTGCATGGTGGTGTAATATGAAAGTGCATGGTGTTGTATTATGAAAGTGTGTAGTGGTGTAATATGAAAGTGCACGGTGGTGTAATATGAAAGTGCATGGTGGTGTAATATGAAAGTGCATGGTGGTGTATTATGAAAGTGTATGGCGGTGTAATATGAAAGTGCATGGTGGTGTATTATGAAAGAGTTTAGTGGTGTAATATGAAAGTGCATGGTGGTGTATTATGAAAGTGTATAGTGGTGTAATATGAAAGTGTATGGTGGTGTAATTTGAAGGTGCATGGTGGTGTATTATGAGTAATATGAAAGTGCATGGTGGTGTAATAAGAAAGTGCATGGCGGTGTATTATGAAAGTGTATGGCGGTGTAATATGAAAGTGCATGGTGGTGTATTATGAAAGTGTAATATGAAAGTGCATGGTGGTGTATTATGAAAGTGTATAGTGGTGTAATATGAAAGTGTATGGTGGTGTAATTTGAAGGTGTATGGTGGTGGATTATGAAAGTGTATAGTGGTGTAATGTGAAAGTGCATGGTGGTGTAATAAGAAAGTGCATGGTGGTGTTTTATGAAAGTGTATAGTGGTGTAATATGAAAGTGCATGGTGGTGTAATAAGAAAGTGCATGGTGGTGTAATATGAAAGTGTATAGTGGTGTAATATGAAAGTGCATTGTGGTGTATTATGAAAGTGTATAGTGGTGTAATATGAAAGTGTATGGTGGTGTAATATGAAAGTGTATGGTGGTGTAATAAGAAAGTGCATGGTGGTGTAATAAGAAGTGTATGGTGGTGTAATATGAAAGTGCATGGTGGTGTATTATGAAAGTGTATAGTGGTGTAATATGAAAGTGTATGGTGGTGTAATATGAAAGTGTATGGTGGTGTATTATGAAAGTGTATAGTGGTGTAATATGAAAGTGCACGGTGGTGTAATATGAAAGTGCACGGTGGTGTAATATGGAAGTGTATGGTGGTGTAATATGAAATTATATGGTGGTGTAATATGAAAGTGCATGGTGGTGTATTATGAAAGTGTAATATGAAAGTGCATGGTGGTGTATTATGAAAGTGTATAGTGGTGTAATATGAAAGTGCATGGTGGTGATGTATGGTGGTGTATTATGAAAGTGTAATATGAAAGTGTATAGTGGTGAAATATGAAAGTGTACGTTGGTGTAATATGAAAGTGCAAGGTGGTGTATTATGAAAGTGTATGGTGGTGTATTATGAAAGTGTATAGTGGTGTAATATGAAAGTGCATGGTGGCAGGGGCGTCGCCAAAGGGGGGGGGGGGTGTGGGGGGGTGCGACACCCCCCCCCCCCCCCCACTTGTCAGGATATTGTCGGTAAAATTGCGCTGCCGTCGGGAAAAAAAGAGAAAAGGGGGAGAGGGAAAAAAGAGAGGGAAAGGGAAAGAAAAGAAAAGAAAAAAAGAAAAGGAAAAGAAAAGAAAGAAAGGAAAAAAAAAGGAAAGAAGGAAAAGAAAGGAAAGAAAAGAGAAGAAAGAAAAAGAGGGAGGATGGGAAAGAAAGAAAAGAAGAAAGAAAAGAAAAAAAAAAGTAAAAGGGAAAGAAAAGAAACGGGGGGTGAAAGAGAGGAGAGAGGGGGAAGGTAAGAGCCTGAGGGAGGAGGAGTGGGAGTAAAAGAGAGAAGGGGGTTGTTGGGTGGAGTCGTCTCGTCGAGGGGGCAAGAAAGACACTGGTAAATATGTTGCTGTGTCGGGTCAGCTGTGTCGGTATTCTTGCTCGATCCTCGTGTACTATATCAATGGAGAAGTTTGAAGTCGGTGAGATGTATATTGTCGGTCGGCCGACAAGTTTTTTCCCCTACGTGAACTGTGACTTTTTATCCGCTGTAACGACTTCGAGAGTGATTACAACTACAACACTTTGTATTTTCTCGAAGTTTCACTTTCTTATAATATCAGCTAAAGAAATCAGAATGTTAACATTTTTGGGGAAACTTAATTCAGACAAATAGGGCTTAGTAAGAGTCTAAAACGGTACAACGAATCCTCTTCTTTCTCTAATAATTTAAGGAAACGTCAGAGCTTCCGCGCTTCGCGCGAAAGGGGGGGGGGGGGGAACTGAATTCAGACAAATAGGGCTTATTAAGAGTCGAAAACTGTACAACAAATCCTCTTCTTTCTCTAATAATTTAAGGAAACGTCAGAGCTCCCAGGCTTCGCGCGAGAGAGGGAAACTGAATTCAGATGAATAGGGCTTAATAAGAGTCGAAAACGGTACGACGAATCGTCTTCCTTTCTCGATATTGTGATTAAACGCCAAAAATTCCGCGCTTCGCGCGAAGGGGAAAACTAAATTCAGATGAATAGGGCTTAATAAGAGTCGAAAACGTTTTGACGAATCGTCTTCCTTTCTCTATATTGTGATGAAACGCCAAAAAATTCCGCGCCTCGCGCGAAGGGGAAAACTTAAACGAATCGTCTTCTTTCTCTAATAATTTAAGAAAACGTCAAAGCTTTCGCGCCAAAGGGGGAAACTGAATTCAGACAATAAGGGCTTATTAAGAGTCGAAAACAGAACAACGAATCCTCTTCTTTCTCTAATAATTTAATGAAACGTCAAAGCTTCCGCGCTTCGCGCGAGAGGGGGAAACTGAATTCAGATGGATAGGACTTAATAAGAGTCGAAAACGGTACAACGAATCCTCTTTTTTTCTCTCATAATTCAAACAAAACTTCCGCGCTTCGCGTGGGAGGGGGAAGCTTCGTTTAGACAAGGATTAAGAGTCGAGCACGGTTCAACGAATCGTCTACTTTCTCTAATAATTAAATTAAACGTCAAAACTTTCGCGCTTCGCGCGGAGGGGGAGAACTGAAATCAGATAAGGAATAAGAATCGAGAACAGTACGCCGAATCGTCTGCTTTTTCTCATAATTGAATGAAACGTCAAAGCTTCCGCGCTTCGCGCGGGGGGAGGGGGAGAAACTGCATTCAGACAAGGATTAAGAGTCGAGCACGGTTCAACGAATCGTCTACTTTCTCTAATAATTTAATTAAACGCCAAAACTTCCGCGTTTCGCGCGGGAGGGGGGGGGAACTGAATTCAGACAAGGATTAACAGTGTTATAATGAAAAACAAACCTTTCGCGCTTCGCGCGGGAGGGGGGGGGAACTTCATTAACTTCATCAAGGATTAACAGTCGAGAACGGTACAATAAATCGTCTTCTTTTCCTAATAATTTAAGGAAACGTCTAAGCTTCCGCGCTTCGCGCGGAAGGCCTATCACCCTCACCCCCTAATGAGCGTGCTTCGCTTGTTCACTACCGCCCCTCCCTAAAATAAGATCCTAGCTCCGCGCCTGCATTAAATATATAGATATAAATGCTGACTAAGTTGACGAAATAATTCGTATATTTGTGTCGTCGTGGAAAATGACCATTTGCGCATACGCGAGTACTACAGATAGTCTATAGGAAAAACAATTTAGCCTTCGGCCCCGGGTTTATAGGGTTAAATGTGTAGATATTGGACATTTAATTTTGTCGGTAATTGGTGGCTAGTTTTGTCAGTAATCGTTGGCCTCTACACCCCCCCCCCCCCCCCCACTGAAAAAGGTCTAGCGACGCCCCTGCATGGTGGTGTAATATGAAAGTGCACGGTGGTGTAATATGAAAGTGCATGGTGGTGTATTATGAATATGTATGGTGGTGTATTATGAAAGTGTATAGTGGTGTAATATGAAAGTGTATGGTGGTGTAATATGAAAGTGTATGGTGGTGTAATATGAAAGTGTATGGTGGTGTAATATGAAAGTGTATGGTGGTGTAATATGAAAGTGTATGGTGGTGTAATATGAAAGTGTATGGTGGTGTATTATGAAAGTGCATGGTGGTGTAATATGAAAGTGCATGGTGGTGTATTATGAAAGTGTATAGTGGTGTTATATGAAAGTGCATGGTGATGATGTATGGTGGTGTATTATGAAAGTGTATGGTGGTGTATTATGCAAGTGTATAGTGGTGTAATATGAAAGTGCATGGTGGTGTAATATGAAAGTGTATGGTGGTGTATTATGAAAGTGCATGGTGGTGTAATATGAAAGTGCATGGTGGTGTATTATGAAAGTGTATAGTGGTGTTATATGAAAGTGCATGGTGATGATGTATGGTGGTGTATTATGAAAGTGTATGGTGGTGTATTATGCAAGTGTATAGTGGTGTAATGTGAAAGTGCATGGTGGTGTAATATGAAAGTGCACGGTGGTGTAATATGAAAGTGCATGGTGGTGTATTATGAATATGTATGGTGGTGTATTATGAAAGTGTATAGTGGTGTAATATGAAAGTGTATGGTGGTGTAATAAGAAAGTGCATGGTGGTGTATTATGAAAGTGCATGGTGGTGTATTATAGTGGTGTAATATGAAAGTGCATGGTGGTGTAATATGAAAGTGTATAGTGGTGTAATATGAAAGTGCATGGTGGTGTAATATGAAAGTGCATGGTGGTGTAATATGAAAGTGCATGGTGGTGTAATATGAAAGTGCATGCATGGTGGTGTAATATGAAAGTGCATGGTGGTGTCATTTATTAATTATAAATATGATTAAGTTATGAAAAAACATCGATAATTCCCTGTGTCGTTTTTCCTGGAACGCACTATTGACCAGGCGCGGATCTAGGATTTCTGAGGTGGGGGGACCAAATTAGAAATCAATTTGAAATTGAGTGTGCTGAAATAAAAGGAGAAGGCAGTCAAAAAGGAGGCGCGCAGGGACGAGAAACTCTTCATTTTTGTTATTTTGGGGGTAAATGTATATAGGTCTAGATCTAGGTCTATCCAAGAAGTGATCGAGTTGAAGAGATGAACATCAAAGAAGGAACGCTGTGTCTCATCTGACAAGATTGATTTTGAAGAGCGCCATCTAAACGCCAACAACAACATGAGCGAACTCGCAATCACACTCGTAGACTGGGGCAAAATGTATTGTCTACTTTCCGTCTAGTTATTATATTTAAACGTCTTTGGTTTGTGTGCAGCAAGCGTGCATTGTACGAACAACACATAAATAATCACTGTCAGCCACTCAGTCATACTCATAGTTCAGCAACTTTCGATCTTTTAAACTTTTGTATAATACACGTATGGCTATAGTAACTTCATAATATAATTTTAAATCCGATACTTTATCATATGCGATTATAAATTAACATACCTCGAAAATACAGTAGATTTACAGCTCCGGACTTTCTGACAGCTTCAGCAGGTTTATCTGAAATTATCTACCCATCACTCTTGACCAAAGCCATACATATTCATCCACTTTTTACCTTACCAACTATAATATACATACAATTTACCTGAAAGTACACAGTATTTTTTCAAAATATAAATAACACACATTCTCAGTGTCCATTTCATCTTATAAAAGGAATCAATTGATTGAGATTGGGGAAACTACCGTGTGAGTCAAAAAAAAGTTTACACCTAGAAAATTGCTAATTATTTGTAAAATCATCTATGAACAGTAAATTATTATACATCTTATGAAAGAGTGTTCAATTGCTAATTATTTGTAAAATCATCTATGAACAGTAAATTATAATACATCTTATGAAAGAGTGTTCAATCCCAAATCATTTGGTACCATTTTTGTGTGGTATGTGTTCACGCTTGGATGAACAGGTGGCATTGTTTGCGAGAGTGCAAAAATCGACTTGCGCCAAAGTGATACCTTCAGTATGATGTATTATGTTGGGATTAGCGGAGTGAGAGAATGGATTGAATGTATCAAATGAAATGCGTTGCATATGTTTTTGCAAAGGGCAAAGTCACATACACCCACACACACGCGCACAAATGTTCGTTGATATTTTATATTCGATATTTGATATGTGTGGCATGATTAATTTTGTTAGGGGTGTTATTTGGATCTGCAAAGACCGAATTAATACCCAAATCCCAATTGTTTTATTCAAACATCACACAGGCAACTTTGGCGCAATTCGATTTTTGCACTCTCGCAAACAATGTCTCCTGTTCATTCAAGCGTGAACACATACCACACAAAAATGTTACCAAATGATTTGGGATAAAACACTCGTTCATAAGACATATAACAGTTTAATGTTCATCGATGATTATTTTAAATAATTAGAAATTTCTTGGTGTAAACTTTTTTTGGACTCACTCTGTACATGCACTCAGCGAATGAATACTAGCCTCAACAAGACCTTTTCAGTGATGCGGTCTCTGACCACATGTTTATGTTTACAAACTTCTTCTTCTGTTTTGGCTTCGCCAAACTTTCACACGTACGGTGCCTCTAAATACCTTCGTTTACAACCAAAAAGGAAATTTCTACACGACCAATTATTTAGCTGTTCATCAAATATTGTCGAATTCAATTGTCGATGTCGGATGAGAATTTATAAAAATTGCTCAAAATAAAAGATTAAGTGATAAAGTTCAACACTGACTTAAAGGATGACACTCATGGTTCACATTCCGTTTTATTTCTTTTAATTCCGATATGAAAGAGTTCGAATGAAATATACAAATCTCATACGAATATATAGACATATATGTTACTAAAAAATAGTAAAATAGCATAGGCCTATTAAAAGATTAAATCCTTAAACGATTCAATGTTTTCAATAAGGTGTGCCTCAAAACTATAAAATAAAAAAAGTAGGTATATACACTTGAATTCATCTTCTAAATGCACAAAAATAAGTTACAAGTATTTACAGCTGTGAATCGAAATGTACAATATTCTTTAGCAAACGAATGAACGAAAGTGGCTTTATCAACAATCCATTTCACAGCCTCACGAAAGTTTTAACAGAAGAAAGTATTTCAGTTTTATATATACAAACAGACTGACTATTGCAATAATAATAATATTTTTCTACATTTCCCTCTTTCTCTCCCCTCCTCAATCTTTATGGTCGTATGCCCACAATAATATTATACAATTTCCACACAACTACGCCAGGAGTGTCATTTTTGACAGACATGGCGAATTATAAATGTTCACTATTATTATTATTATTATTATTATTATGTATTGCGGCAATCTTACAGGGGGAGCAACTTTGCCCTTGGGGGGAGGGGGGGGGGGTGGGGAAGTGTAGTTACTCAGAT
Organism: Strongylocentrotus droebachiensis; assembly: GCA_035222895.1. Classification (NCBI taxonomy): domain Eukaryota; kingdom Metazoa; phylum Echinodermata; class Echinoidea; order Camarodonta; family Strongylocentrotidae; genus Strongylocentrotus; species Strongylocentrotus droebachiensis. Next base: position 21,860 of record JAVYIG010017263.1, read on the forward strand.
TTTTGTTTGGCAGCTGAAGCGTCCATACCCATTCTTCAACGGGGAGTTTGGATGAAAAAAGCGAAATGGTAGTAGGAACCCATGTTTAAGGTTAATATTTAAAAGAAGGGCAATTAATTTGAGGGATTTTCTATTAAAACAAGATCATATCTCATGTTTAGGGATTTTGCTGTTGTTGTAAACAAAAAGCTGCCAAAAATAGAGCGGAACATCTTCGTATACTGTACTATATAGGCAAATACCCTCACCCCTCCCCCTGTTTCATCATTTTTCTAGGCATCAAAACTTGGGATTTATCCGCCCTATGCTAAATACACCTCTGACACCTCGCTTTAAAATCCTCCTTTGAAATTATGATTCCTTTAAAAGTTAGGGCAAGAAAAGAACACTCCTATATTTGAATTTGCCTATTTGGATAAAAAATATGTTTTTCTTGGCAATACAATTTTCTTGGTATTCCATATAAAATTATTAAAAAAGAATAAGCATGCGGCATGCCAAATCACCTTCGGAGCGGAGCGATTTGTATATGAATCTATCTATATCGAGAAAATAACTTTACAGTGATGCCTATAGAGTTGGAATATTTTCAGAATATGATTGTGACAATAAGGTTTATCCTAATTGATAGATAACGTTTATATCTTCTTAGAACTTAATTGATCGATCTCTCCGACTCTTTAGACTCTGACTATTAGGAAAAAACATAATTTTCACCATTACTTCGTGGGAAGGGGTGATACAAATTATTACAATTGTTTGGGCAGAAAGTGTAGATTTTTGCAAATGGTGTCATGTCGTTTAGATGATGAGCGCTTGATCATCATCAACAATATCTCCGGAACGACTGGTACAGCAGACTAACACGATGAAGGAGATGATTAACATGATGACCCACATAACGGCACTAATACCCGTCGCAAACTGTAAGGTGGGAGAATAAATAATAATCATATAAGATATGAGTAATATATATACAATTTGTTGTTTCTTGACTATAAAACAATCATTCCCCTCCTAAATTAATCGCATTCTCCCCGCATTCTCCATGAGGAATGAGAGGCTACACACAATAAATTCTGTTTTCATGATCTGATTTGCATCACGTTATTGGTTCAGGCGTAGTGAAATGGGAAAGAATGACATACCATGTCGACTCAATTGCTATCAAAAACACAATGTCATTCTTCTATAGCACTAGACATTCTTTAATCATGTAAAATAGGAGTAAACTGACATTATTTTAAGCCGATGTAGAGGGGGAAGCCCCGCTCCGGAGGGCCTGGGGGGGGGGGGGGGGGTAGAGGCAGAATCAGACAACGTGCATGTGAGAAAGAGAAAGATATGTTTATATGTATAATAATAAAGAGAGAGAGAGAGAGAGAGAGAGAGAGAGGGGGGGGGGGGGTATTGATTCATCTCCATTGTCAAACATTCAACACTCAAATATAGAATGAACATAAATAACCCAAGACCGATATCAACAACTAAAGTAAAAGTACAAATTCAGTTCCAATGTGCGGAAAAAAGACTACTCTGATTCAAACATACACTGTCGCTCATAAAGGTGGAATATTTTTTTTTTATCCCAATTTATGGAATTATTTTAAAAATAATTTAAAAATAATAGATCTAGATAATAGTATACATTCTCAGATTTTATTGAATAATAATTTGCCAATGTGTGTTCTGCGTGACTGCTAAAGCATGTGTATGCTACTATGCTTATCAACTAGGGGACCTATGCCCTTAAGTCATAAATGACAGTAATGAGGATTAATGCCCCACAAAAGGGCACTAATATAGCACATCGACACGGTTTTGATCCTGGGGCCTCACAGTTACGAGGACATTGCTTTGTCACTGAACCATGACTGTACGCAGCGGGGGCTAGGGTAGGGGGCAGTTTCCATAAATAAAAAACACACAGAAAAATGCAATAAATTTTCAATAATTTATTGCATTTTACCCCGGTCCCCAACATAAAAAAATCTTCTGTGTGCCCATGCCTTGAGCCATAATGCATGGCCGTCCAGAGGATTTGCATTTTCTGTTTTTTTTTTAATTTATGGAAACTACCCCCTACCCTAGCCCCCGCTGCGTACAGTCATGGTTCAGTGAAAAAACAATGGCCTAGTAACTGTGAGGCCTCAGGATAAAAACCGTGTCGATGTGCTATGTTAGTGCCCTTTTATGGGGCATTAATCCTCATTACTGTCATTTATGACTTGAGGGCGTAGGTCCCCTAGTTAATAAGCATAGTAGCATGCACATGCTTTAGCAGTCCCGCAAAACACACATTGGCAAACTATTATTCAATAAAATCTGAGAATGTATACTATTATCTCGATCAATTATTTTTAAATAATTTTTAAAATAATTCCATAAATTGGGGTAAAACTAAATTATTCCACCTTTATGAGCGACAGTGTAGATTCATTACTAACTTGGTGCAATACATTTCAAACACAAATGAAAACGTGTCTGGGAAATCATTATACTAAAGAGATAAAAGTTGTGATAATTATGAAATTATATGTCAGCTGGATATAAAGATAGTAAGATTTGGAGGTTAAAATGATAATACATGGTTTTTATTTTGGAAAGTGGATGGACATAATGCGTGCTAATTATTTTGTTAATCACTTTTTTTTTACTTTGAACAAAGAAAGATAGAGAGAGAGAAACATAGATAGACAGAGATGGGAGGGACTATACCTGAGCCGTTAAGAGATACAGATAGAAATGCGATGCATCGTAGTCATAAATTTTCCAGTATTTATCCAGCTGCCACTCTTTGCACCTAAAAAGAATGCAAAACACAAACACTGTTAGTGTAATATAAAGTTCTTAGAACCTCTTCATTCATTCATTCGTCGTCTTTTTACAAATTATAGTTTATAATTTTAATTTCTCCTTGAACTTAGCTAAATAATGAAGTTGAATTTGGTGCACTCATTTATAATAATAGTGCCATGTCTTATTATTTTTGTTCCGTGTCAATAATCTCTAACTGAAATAAATGAAATGAATTGTGGAGTCGTGAATAAATAAAGAAAAGTCATCTCAAGTATTAGCTTTGCTCTAGCCAATTAGCTCTTTGTCGAATTGAAGGGATTTATTCAGTCATCAACCACGTTCATCGTAAAAATGATTGGATTTAAACATTAATCTGCTCGCTTCTGAAATTATCCTTGAAATACTCACGTATCGTAGTTATGATGATGATTATCGACCAGCAATACCAATCCCTTGCAAAGTTTCTGAAATCCAAAAGACAAGATACCTGCTGATACGCCAACTACGACCATCAGAATACCGAAGATTATCGTCTTCAAGATTGGAATGAACCGACTGCAAAAGAAAAGTGGGTGAAAGTCGTGATTGAAAACGAGGGGTCGGTAAAAAAAGAACTCTATAGCTTTTCATCAGAAGGGCAAATGTAAGATGACCCCCCCCCCCCCCCCTCACCTCCGCATTCTATGAGATAGAGGGGAAGACAAATTATGACAGAATATGAGACAGTCAGCCTATAGAAGTCGTTAAACCATGACATTGATCTCCAAGTAAAATGGAGGGTCGTTTTCATTTTTTGTTTAAAAAAGGTAAAATTAACGTCACCATCTTTTTATTTACCAGTTTTGTTTTTTTGCCAGGGGGCGGGCCCTTTATAAGACATGACCTTGGTATAGTAACTAGGGTAACGTTAATGCCTGGATTACATTTGCCCCGGGCGCCGTACGATTAATTAGTCTACGGTTTTTCGTAGACATCGTAGGAGGCTACGGGCTACGATGTTTGTGTTTACATTATCTTCGAGCATCGTGCCAGTTCTTGTATTGGCCCTCGGGGGCAGACCGGATCACATCCGTACAGAGGCTGTTCGGAGATTGTACGGAAATCGTGCAATTTCAGTGCAACACCCGTGCAGTCTCTGCAACCTCCGCACGTAAATCTTACGGAGCTCGTGCAGCTTCCGTGCAGAGGTTGCGCGGAGAAGGCGCGGTGACCGTGCAGCCTCCGTGCAGTTTTTTCGGCATCTGTTACCCCCATGTTCACTGAAAAATCGTGCGTTTGCTGCACGATCAGCGTGAGGCCTCCCCGAAATGCCCGTGCGGGGATTGTGCATTGCCACCTACGACATGTCTACGGGCTACGGGCTTACGATTTTTCAAATTTGTTTAACTCCTCGCGAAACAAAATCGTAGTCGCCGCGGAGCCCGTGAATCCGTACGAAAATCTCACGGCCGCCTCCTGCCTCCGCACAGAGGCCGCACGGAAAAGGGGATACGGGCAGGATACGGGCTCTGTAAACTAATCGCAGGCCAAATGTAATCCAGGCAAAGTTAACAAGAAATGTTAAATCCTTTTTTTTCCTTCTTCGTACTCACGTCAGTCGTTTCTTCATCAAAAGCTCGATGGAAACGTAGATCATGGCTATCAGGGAAAGCCCGGCAGATACGGCCTGATGACAAATATAAAGATAATTGAGTCAAATAAAAATACAATTCATACTTCGTATATACATCACGGGAAAGAGTGTTTAACGTAAAATACTTGCAGACTCTTCAAACACATGAGAATCAAGAAAATGTTCATTACAATCGAGTTTGAATCTGGAGATTTTTGCAATTTCTCGAGATAACAATGCTGAACAAGTTTTATTCTTGTGTTTTGTTCTGGTAAATGAAAATACGGTTGACGACAGACGTGCAAATAATCAGTGCCCGAATGTGAAAATGTGTCCACGCAAAATATTCCCTATTCCATTTAAAACTGTGATTATTATATTCGCTATTGAATTGGGAGTGAGCGTTGAGAGTGGATTTTTTCCTCCTTTTACTCCTAAAACAAAAAGGTATAAGGGTACGCCAATTTGGTTTCAAAAGAGGAGGGGGTAACGGGCCGGTTGTGCCTCCCCCCCCCCCCCAAAAAAAAAAAAAAAAATCCACCAGTAGTACGGTTACGATATCAAATGTCAGTATTCTTACATTGGCACTGATGATATAATTGCAGGCGATGGTATCATTGACTTCGAAGTTGAAGTAGCCTATGTCTTCAATGGTCGGGAATAGAGGGCATTCGCCTTGGAAGTCATTCTGCAAAGGTTAAAGAAAAAAAATGTTTAAAATGTCTCGTTTTCATAATGTATAGCTTTTCCTCATTTTTGTAAATACTACTACTACTACTACTAAAAATGATAATGATTATAACAATAAGAATGGTAATAATAATGATAAA
>JAVYIG010017264.1:0-27093 GCA_035222895.1 Strongylocentrotus droebachiensis
ATTGGGACTAAGAACATTGTAGACATCCAAAAGAAAGCCAACCAGAGACTATACTTTATTAGGGTAATGAAAACTTAAGAGTAGATAGTAAGTTGATAGAACTGTTCTTTAAGTCCCTAATTCAGAGTGTCCTAACCTTCAACCTAATTTGCTATTATGCAAACGCTAAAATTGCTGCCAAGAAAACTACTCGAACGTCCCCAGAAAGGCAGCAAAACGTATCACCAGGAGCCGATCTAACATCCATAGAAGATCTGTATCAGAAAAATGCCCTTTCTAAAGTAAAAACAAATAATGCATGACCCCTCGCACCCACTGAATGAGCACTTCAATTATAACAGATCTGGAATACGCCTGTGGCACACCACGAACCCAACGTGCACGTTCCGAGATCCTTTATCCCCGACTCCATTCATCTTTTCAAATTCCAAAGCAAAAACGTGTTTGATTACTATGAACCTACCATGTAATGTATCAATATAAATGTATATGCCATGAATACTGCATCCAACTATCTACTAACGTTTGAGCCAGTAACTACAACTTATGTGTCATCAATAAACTTAACAATAATAGCGATGCCGGTATTAATTATACTATTGAAAATGGTAATCAATAATAATAATAATAATAATAATAATAATAATTCCATGTATTTATTATCATTTAAGATTTATTATGGAATAATCAATGAATATTTAAATAATTTAGCTTCATATTTTGTAAAATGGAATCTGATATTATCTCTATAACCAACATATATACCGTGGCTTACTCACATATTATCTCATTCTTTATGTATGTTTATCATAATGTTTATGTTTATCACTGTCCTGTAATATTTCATGTATATATTTGTATCGTAATACTCTGTAACCAGTGGAAACAAATTTCCTGTAAAGGACAATAAATTCTTTTACTTATACTTATACAATGCGATTTAAGTGGTGTTAGCTTTTATTTTTTTCCTATAATTGATATTCTATTTGGAAGATGATGTATTTATAACTCAGCTGGCATTGAATGTAGGCTAGACTTTGGATCACATTGTTCACGTCCCGTGGCGGTACTAATGTCTGTGCAAGACATTAATCAACATTTTCTACACTCGACCCAGGTGAGGTAAATATGTATCTGGCAGGAATTAATTCCTTGAAACGCTTGTGTGCCGTAATGGCAGCCATGCTAAAGCCGGGGTGATAATTGTGGAACGCCAGGAGTGTAAGGTTTGACAGACATGAGCGACAAGAACTCATTATCATCATTATTATTAGAGCTTTTGCCTGGATAGGGTTTGAACTCTCAAACTCTTGATAGAAAGTCAATGGAATGAACCACTCACCACTGCCTCCATTATGTGTATGATGAAGTGTAATGTGTTCTCTTGACTGTGTTATAAAGTGTTAGTAAGTTGAGTTTTAGTATGTTACCTACTCTACCAGTATATCATTTACATTAACCATTATGTTTTTCTCTCCTTATTCCCCATTCATTTTTCTATTTTTAGCTGAAGGCCTATGTTTCCTACAAATGCCCAGACACGCAGCAGGACCCTCTGACCCCTCGCGACATCTTTGACAAGTGCTTGGCCCCGCAGGTGCTCGAAGATTTGAAGAGCGGAAAATACGATAACGCAACTCTGTCGGCGGCGGCGGCGGCGAGCGAGAGCAAGTCGTCGCAATCGGATAGTTGATGAAGAACACAGTTTAAGCCTTGCCTGATGTGTCGACTGGTGATGTTTAATCAAGGCTAGAAACTTTTATTTTACCCGCAGACATGATTGGAGACAAAAGCAGAGCTCGGCATTTGTTGAAGTGTTAACAAACTCCCTTTGCATGTATCATGACCTTGCTATTGGAATGTACAGAGAGAAGGGTACGTTTGGAATAGCTGGAGATGACACACCCGTATTTGATACCGAATTGGAAAAAGGAGACAAGCTGATTTCTTACGGAGAAAATCATTGCAAAGGAGGTCAAATTTAAAAAAGTACTCTTTTCCTGCTCAAGATAATTATACCTTCTAATGAGGGGCTACTATAAATGGAAATGCTGTTGATTTCAAAACCAATTTGATTTTGAGACTGGACCAGAGAACTTGTGATCAGGATTTGAAAAATGTGGGCTGCTACTCTTTGTCTTATGATGGGGAAGAAAACAAAATATTTTGTACACACAGTATATTTATACCACATTTGCTACATTTGCCCAATGGCAGCAGTAATGTTTGTTTTATGAGAGAGAATGGAATTAAAAGATGTACAAACTTAAAGACATTTAAACTGGTGATTTATACTGTGCATTGTTTTAGTGACTGCTAATAATAATATTATTGGATCTATATAGTGCCTTTTTCCAGATGAAGACTTTGTCCCTTAGTCTAAGGACAAATTAATAATTGCAGAGGTATGTTTTTTAAAGATAAACTCCAGTTCTGGAAATGCGATTGCATTGTGGAAAAAAAGGTGTGGAATGGATCAGAAACGGTTGATCATGTAGCATGTAAGTATTGGTGTGCACTGCAAGGTTCTGGAGTCATCAAAATCATAATAAATTGGCAGAGTCTTGGTAAAGCAACAAGCACTGTACACAGAAAGCTATATATGGGACAACACACATGGTGTCAGGGCTAGTACTACCTTGATTTCCTTGTCTTTCTATGCTCATTACTCAGCCAGTATACATTTTCTTCCAAAATTGTTTGGCACATGTCATTTATTTGTAATCTTGAACATTCGGTGTAAGTTTCGTTTGATTCTGTGAGAATTAATTTTCTTTTTTTTTACCAGAACTGGAGTTTATCTTTAAGAAGTCAAGTGAAGTACTATTTCTCAAAATGTGAGAAGTTTGTTCCATCTGAGTAGGAAAGGATTGAAAGCATTTGAAGCCAGCCTTTTTTCGGGATTCAGGAATAAGAAAGGAATGAGCTGATGTAAATCGAAATAATTACGATGTTCCCTGTTGATGAAAGCATGAAAGAGAGTGAGGAGATGTATAAAGGAAGTGTGTTTGACAAAGATTTAAAAGTTTGAACAAGTAACCGATAGTGTTTTCTCTCAGGTTAGTAGAAGCCAATGTGCTGTAGTTTGTTTAACGGTGAGCTAGCACATGCTGCATTTGATTTACATTAATTTAGTTTGGGTTCATAGTTGGAGCAGTGTTGGTCTTCCTGAACTTGTCACAAAGGTGATCCGGCGTTTGCTGAGGCTTTATTTCATCAAAAGTGCAGGGTAAGGGTTAGGGTTGCTATTTTTATTAAAAGTTTGGGTTAGAGTTAGAAATAGTGTTGTGCCCAGGGTTGAGTTAGGAATTTATTTAGTGTAGGAAAGTACCATTTCATACTAGTGGGATCTCTCTCCCTCCATCTCCTTTTTTTCTCTCCCTCTTCCTCTCCCGCTCTCTTGTTCTCTCTCTCTTGCTCTACCTCTCCTTTTTTCCTCTCCATCTTCCTCTCCCAATCTCTTGCTCTCTCCCTCTTCTCCCTTTCTCTTGATCTCTCCTTTTTTTTCTATCCCTCCCTCTCTCTCTCTCTCCCTCTCTCTCTCTCCTCTCTCTCTCACACACACTCACTCTCTCCTAGTCGACAACCAACACCTTTTAGATGCCTCAAGTAATTCTTCTTCACTTCTAAATAAAACACAGACACAGCCAGAAAAATTCACTGAAATCACCATATTTTTAATAAAATAATGCACAGCCCTAGTAACGTACATCCACACATAAATAATCTGTTTTGCCTTGTTACTCGATTACTCTGCGCACATAGTTGTGTATTTTCAACAAATAGTTCTTAAATTATTTCAAATCCATCACCCCCTGTAACGAGCGGTTGGACCTCTTCGTATATTTACAATCCCACATTCAGGCTAACATTGTTTTTCTTCACTCGCTGACAACAAAACCTTGCCACAAATATTCAAAGAGAGAACAGAAAACTGTTTTTTAAAACATCAAAATAAATGTTTTCATCTTCTCAAAATATGTGCACCTTTTCATCGTATCAATAATTCATTAAGCTGCTTATGTGGTCGACATTAAATCCACAGTTATCTTTCAAAATCTAACACGCTATGTCTCTGAACAATAAATATCATGTGTACAATACTTACACTGACTAACACCGACTTTTACCGTTTCGCTCCACCGGCAAGACTATATATAAATTCAGGTAGTTATTTTATTTATACAATTTACTATTTAGAGCAGATCTTCTAGAAACCGATCTGCTTCTAAAATACTATTGCAGGGCATTATCACATATTTTAGAATTCACAAACAAAGTCTCACTATTCAAATAAACTAGTGACTTATTCAATCAGTTAATTTCAACGGATACATTTTGATTTTCGATTGATTACTTTTAAGTACATTAATGCACAAAGTACAACTAGAAATATTCAACAAAATCTGAGTTGCTTTTAAGCTTGCTGTTCCAAAAAAAAAATGACATTAAACATACAATGAAAAAGTGGACTAAAAATACCAAGATCACGTCGTTGCGGCCGATTTCGGGCCAATAAACTGGCGGTGAGTGAAATAGTATACCATTGAATATTAAACAATAATATTTTAGAGTAGGAAAGTACATTACATTTTCAGTTACGCCTTGCGATTCTTTTACAACCCTTTCAAAAAAAATATAGAGGTTGAATTTTAAGAATGGCTAGAGCTGCCTCGATGCAATGTTAGCGAATGACTTTCAAACATCTTTTTTCAAGTGATCACTCTTTGCGGAACTTAAATTTTCCAAACTTTTCCTTAATCGGGGTAAACAGGAAAATATGACAAATAGGAACCTACATTGTGTCAATTGGAAGAGTGGTGTGGCATTAATCTTCAGAGTATGGATAGAGCCCTTTTCAGTTTCATATCTATTCATCATGAATAAATGAAATGTTAGATTCTCATTCCATCGTCCTGAACGAAACATCTATCGAACCAGCTATTTTAAGCAGAAACTCATGACTTTGATAGGGCATATGTGACCTTTAACCTCTGAAGACTGAAGCTCTTTGGCTCTCCGATGAAATGTGTATTATCACAGATACCTGTTGTTTTGTCGAATGTACAATCGTATTTACATGGTAGAGTGGCGTTTATACACGTTCCCAACCCCATCTACCATTTAAACTCAGACTGTCATGAAAAGCACAAGTAATTTTCCCATTTCGATGTCGACTTAAAAAACATCTGACTCACAAATCGGCACCAGAGAAGTTGCAGAGCTGCATGTAGGCAACAAAATTGCAGCGATGAACACAACATTAATTGTCACATTTCACAAAAATATGTCAAATTTTCATAAATACCTAGCGACTCATTCAGACATGCGACAAAAAGCGTTGCAATTATCTACACTTTCCACGCTATCATATTCATGAGTTTTTGGACAAGTACTGATCTAAAGGGGATGAAAACGTGAAAGTTTCTTGTAATCAAAATACGCCTACTTTAGGCTAGAAACCTGCAACAGACAAAACCGCAGCACAAATATTCAAAATAGTTTTTCCTCTCGCGCTAATCTTTATCTAAACAGTCGATAAAGCATACCACGGTATTTCACAAACACACAAAAATACGACACAAAAAAGAAGACACACTTCCTCTCTCTCGCTTCAAAATATATAAATAAATAAATGATTTGTTTTGTCTCGATTACAAATAAGATGGCAATTACTTCGAGCAAGTTAAGCTACGTCTGCTCCAGCAAAATTAAAGCACCAAAATTGTCATAACTTGACATAAATTGACAGACATCAATATATAAATCTGTTGCATTTCGGTATGCCAAGAGTAGCTACGTCTATCATCGATTGACTACCTAAAACATCTCATGCCTACGGAAGCTTAAACTAAGGGTCCATATACACTACAGTCCAGACAATACAATGCTCCGGTGATCAAACTATCATCACAATGTTGTGATGATTTGACTAACATTGAGATGTTGGTTAGATCGCAATATCAGTAATAATGTGATGTTTGGACCAAAGCGTAAAATGGACCTGAAGATGGCTACAGAAATCTTCTCCGACTCCTAAACAAAAAGCGTTCTTACAATTCTCCAATCGTGCATGATTCAACTCTAAAACAAGTTCCATTCCAGCTTTTATAACACAGCTAAACACTTCTTATCGAGTATATCATTGTCGTAACATAAAAATAAAATTCTTTTAAAATAAACGTAGCAGTTTCAGGAGTTGCTTGTTTGCAGGCCTATGTGGTGTGGACATATTCTACCCCACTTAATGCCTGATACATCAACTGCTGACAGCTAAAGGGCCTTAGCCCGTACACTTTTATACATAGCTAACACCCTCCTGGCTCTAAGCAGATGATGTAATACAGCCTAAAAATTAAGAAAAATTGCATCTTTGTATTTTTTCTAATAATGAAATAAATGTAACAACCTAAATGAACAGTTTCAACTTAGTCTACAAGCCTGTATCTCGCAGTGAGCTTGATAATTGAATATTGGGCAGTGAATTTATTTCTATTGCAAACCTTTAAGCGAATGTTACCTAATTTAAATGACACTGTACCGCAAGCATGTTTACACCGGTGCAATTAATTTAATGTTAATCTTTTACTACCGGTATATGAACTGTATTTTGTTACTCCCATAGTCCCTTTGGCCTGAATGGAAAAGATTCTGTGGGTTTGCAATCGATGTGGAGTCGATGCGACTGAGGTATTTACTGCGCAATACTCGATTACTTGCGTGTCCTACTAATCAGCCAAACACAACCTCCTTAATACGCTACATCAGAATACTTGATGCTGTTTGGTAAGCAGTAGACTAACATTACTAAAAGTACAAGAACATGTACGTGAGTACATCTTCTGGAACTCAAACAATGAGGTATATCGTAAGCTAATTATCCGAAGACTGTATTTAATAACAATAACAATTTCCCCAAACATTAGCAGACCGCAGGACTGCTAACTCACATACTTTTACAAGAGTCGGGTCAACGCTCTTTTGGTTTTCAATAAACAACAGTCAAAAACTGTCTGCATGAAATATTTCAAATAATTGCAAATGCTAGAAATTTAGTTAACTAAACTTCTGCTTCCCTAAGTTAATACATGTAGTAAAATAGAGATTTGTGCATCTATAGCGTCTTGCACTAGATACGTTAGAAGAGTATGAGATTTATATTGAATGGTTGGACGGCACAGGATGGCTACAATTAAGCTCTCTCCAAAAACTGCAATAGTTTGGAAGCCAAGCTTTGAGGACGCTATTGGCTCATTCAGACCTGAGGCAGTAAACCACTTTTTAAAAAAAAACGTAAAAGAAAACCTGCAGCATATGAGGAAAATGTAGCCTATAGCGCATAACACGAGTAGCGTATATGCATGAACATATAGAGGAACATGTAGGCCCTTGTAGGGACTGCTGATGCTCAGAGAAGTCACAACAATAATTTTAGGCCCCAAATATTGTCTCTGGTTATTTATTTGTAAGTAACAGTTTGCCACAGCGTTTGTTTGTTTTTTAAGATGATTTACTGCACAAGGTCTGAATGAGGCCGAAGATGACGACCTACACAAGTACATCTGCATTTAATAATGTTACCCAGAGAATATTAGGTTTAAGTATTGAACTAAAATAGCATTGTACGTACCGGTAAACCAATTTCTAATCAACAACTTGGACATGACCCTTCAAAGCAAAAGTACTTTAGATTGCTAAAAACCAGGGCCTCATTTCAAAAAACTATTACAGTTTTTGTTTTAAGCTAGCGAAATCCTTGCTTCTGAGTGGTTATCAGCAGATTTGTCACAGATTTTGGTCAATTGTCATTGAAAAAAAGCTGTGTGAAACAGGTCCCGAGCCTGTAGGTTATTTACAACAAGAGAAATGCCTTATAATGGATGTGAATACAACTGTGTAACACAGAAGTGGTCCATTGTAATTTTCAATGAGTTGTGATTTAGTGGGAATTGAATGAACAACCTACTCCAAATGAGCTGATGAGAAACCTATATTTACCCATATTCATTTTAACATTAAAAGAAACCGTATCCATCAAATCTAAACTTTTGGTGCCATTACAACTGCGAGTATACAGCTATTTTTGAATGAACACATATTGAAGTTGGTATACCGGTACATGCATAGAGTTACTATTTCAGACACTGCACATGCATGTATGTACTGCAAATGCCTATTACATGCAGCCTGGATATGGTGCTGAACACAGCATAAAATGCACAAATCCTTTGAGTTAAGTATCAGGAGTTCTCCATAAGTAGATAAGCTACAGCCCCCCCCCCCCCCCCCCCACCCCCCGCAACAACAAAAAAAATCAAGACATGAATCACCATTAATTCATAGGCAAGCTACAATTATGAATTACAAAAACATTAAAAAATGCACCATTAGGACAGTTATTTCTAATACAGTGGGCTAGTAGATGGGACGCATTCCTTGGCTGGCCGTGGGGCAAGAAAATCAGAGATAGATTTCCAAGAAAATTGTATTGTTAAATTAAAAGTTATCTTTTGATAAAAAAAACAGAGACTAGGGTACGAGTACATATAAGTCCTGGTAATGACAACAACAAAAATGTTCAGAAAACCCCCGCCGAGTCCCGCCGCGGCACTAATGTCCTTTGGCAAGACATTGATCTACATTTGCAACACTCAAGCCAGGTGATGTAAATGGGTACCTGGCAGGAATTAATTCCTTGAAATGCTGGAGCGCTGTATAAGCGGCTGCTAGGCTAAAGCCAGGGTAATAATAAATGTGCCTCGGAATAGAATTATCTAGATAGATGGCGCTATATAAATGCCTATTATTATTATTATTAAACTAGTTGAATGTTAATATTTCATATGAGAATATTTTTAAACCGGAAACCTCTGCGACTTGAGACGGTGGCAAATAGTTAATTACAGCAATTTTCATGGCACATTTCTGACATTGTTTTGTTGTGACATAGGCTTTAGTAAAATTTGTTAAGTTTTGTGAGCACAGTCTCATGACTTGTGAGAAGGCAGTGTTGCTAGGCAGCTAATAGCTAGAGAATCTAGAACAGGTAAATTGTTCCAAGATGAATACCTTGCTCATCTCCAACCGCTTCCCTCTATCTCTTCTAAATAGACAATTCCCTTTGATTTGAGTTGTAATCTTAATCCACATGTGCAGCAGATAGATTTATCAGAACAGATAATTTGCTGAATAGCATTAAAACATGTACAGGATGAAAACGAATGGGGCAGGGATTTAGCATCATATTTAAAAACACACATATCTTTAAATCTCTACCTAATGTATAAAATAAATCAATTTCTACAAGATTGTTCCCTGGCAAGAGTGATATTCTTGAGGAAAACATCATCTCTTTCAATCAAAAGATAAATATACACAGACTTTGGTATGGTTTCTCGATTAAAATCAAATATTTCTCCTGTCATCATTGCTAAAATATATCGGCATTTCAAAATATTATTTACTATTATATTTTTTCCTTTTCTCTTCTTTATAGCCAACAATGGCTACAGAAAATTGCACCAAAATTGGCAATGTTTCCATCTTCCATTGGACAATCTTTTCTTCAATAAGTACGTTCTGCCTCAAATTCTTGAGGGTCTACACCGAAAAAATAAAGATGAACCTTAAGATTGATTCACATTAATCAACACAAAATCGCTGTACCAGCCAGCAGTCTAAACTGATATCTAAAAAATGAGCTATGGATCCACGAAAAAGTGGCGTAGTCACTGCTAGCAGGGCGTAAATGAAAAATTGTTGCCTGCTTGCGACACTGGCACAGTGATGTCCGATGTGTCCATGCTATCCTCGTAAGACGGCGCTTCAAAGTTTTGTGGCACCTGATTTAACGTTGTGTCATAATGTAGAGGGGCGTTACTGCCCAGCGACGTCGCTTGATTGAACTCATTGTGACATTGAATGAGCGACTTGTTCAACGAGGAATCGTCGTTGATGGCGTACTGTGGAAGAACGGGGTGCTGCTGTGCCTGTTTGTACGAGTCGGTTCTGTTAGGAGCGGGAGGGCGCCCTTCAAAGCTGGACTGCCGCTCCAGCTGCATACAGCCAAACTGCTGGCTGAGTTGCGACTGCTTCTGGAGTTGTTGGCGCTTCTGCATCAGTCTCTGATGCAAGAGTGTGCGTTGTAACGTGTGTGGGTTTGGTACCATCTGGTTCGGAAACTCTCTGGGCATATCCTCGAGACTCGATTGGCCAGCAAGGGATGCACTGTGTGTCAGGTGTCCCGGAGGTTCAGTAAGTACCCCTTGCTTCATGGCATGCATGCGGTAATGACGCCGTTCCATAGATTGGACCTGAGCCGGGAAGCGGCGCCATGACACCAGTTCTTGTTCCACTTGGCAGGACGGAAGATTTGTCAAGTCAGCATTGTCCTTGCTGACTTCAGTGAGCTGCTGTCCGCTGAATCCGACTATTTGTAATTGATCAGCTGCAAGACTACATGAATTCATGTTCAGATTTGTTTTCAGATGACCGTCTAAGCTGGCATCTTTGTGTCCTTGTGCTAGCGGAGTTGGACTGACCTGTCGATACGAGAGTCCCGTTTGTGCTATGAGCCCGTCGGAGGCTCTTCGACCTTCTCGAAAGCTGACAGGCGAGTGGCTTCCGGAGCGGTCGAGCGATGCCGAATGTTGAAACATTGCTTGCGGTGGTGCGGGTGGTGGGATCATGGGCTCTGCCTGCTGCTGCGTCAGATCCGGCGAATTGCAATTTGACGGAAACAGTCTATCTGAGAGTGCTTGAACATGCGCAAAACTCTGGGCAACCTCCATCTCCTCTTGCGAGTCAAACGAAGCGGACAGTTCTTGAGGTTCAATGCCAAAATCACTCAAACTCGGCGCCATGCTCGTTGGGATATCGTACGACTCAGCAAGGGAGTGCGTTCTCTGCGATTTGAAATGTTCCATTGACCCGACCTTCTCCATCTCATTCTCACTCTCTGGCAAGTCTGCTTCTACACCTTCATCAATCGATGTCACCACCATATGATTAGGCGACATCGAGCGTACCTTCCTAACGTTCATCCTCGGCAGAGGCTCAAGTAATGTCCCGCTTACGGCTGGCGGAACCGGAACCATCTCCCCTTCGCTGAATATACACGTGCTCGGCTGCAGCGGAGGCTCTTTCCTCTTCCGTTGCAATGCACATTGCGCAGACTCCGACACGATCTGTTGCGTAGGTTGCTGTACAGGCTGAATCGGTCGGAAACCTAGCATCTGCTGGGACGTATTGACACACGGTTGTTGTTGGACCTGAATAGCGTTCCGTGCATTAGTGTTTCGCTGGTGTGGATTAATGTTTGTGAGGGTACCAGCATGAGTTCTCATTATTGCATGATCCGCGATTGAACTTGGTCTACGGCTACGGACGTCCACTCTACCTTCAACGGGAAAGCTGCATCGATGTAATCTTAACCTCTCTACCAGGAGGTAGTAGATCGCTGTGTAGTGATCATAGGCGTCTCTCCGTAATGACTGTAAAGATAACAATAAAAACTTGATTAATGCTAAATATATTACTCATTGCGGATATAGTATCGAAAATAATATTGCTAGTGATATTTGTTTGTCTCGCAAGTATGGTCAACAATGGATCTAAAAGAAGCTTACAATATATTTTATCACCTGACGAAGTGTTGCAGCGGCGCACGAAACGTCATGATGTTTTAGATCCCTTGTTCACCATACATTGCGAGACAAACAAATATCACTAGCGATATTATTTTCAAAAACTAGATTGTTACTGAGAACACAATGTCTATCAGGGAGGCCTAAATGCCTGTGCACAAATATTAAATTCATTGATGGCAAGGAAAATATCCTTCATATAAAATATACAAAGGCAATCGCCTAAACTCGAATGGGAGAGATAATGTGGTATTCTAGATAGTTTTACAGAAATGGAATAACTTCTCAAAAGTTTCTTCATCGTGTTCATCTTGCAATCTATGAGTAATAAAAACAAAATACTTGCAGAAAGTTGTTGAGCACAAACTGAAAATGCCAAGAATTGAGTGAAGTATTCATAGAAACCACTACGTAACTTGAGGTAATTACTAGTGGGCCAAAATGGAAAAGATGTCAAAAAGTTTCTCTTTGTGTAGAATGCACTAAGAAGGCAAAACTTCAAAGCATGAGACAGATATGTTTCTGGGGACATTGAAGTTGTACATGTATTTACAAAATACATATATTGTAAAAATTTGAACAATGGCATATAATGGTCAAGAAAGGTCCTCACATCGATGGTCTTTTGCTGATCGATTCCCAGACTCTGCATCAGTCTCAGGGCCTGCTCGTTGAACTCTCCGATGGGTTTGGGGATCTCCGTCACAGGGCTGACCGGTTGGGTGGCTGGAACTCCGCAGTCCGCAAACCACTTGTGATTCTTGATCTGGTCAATGGACAGCCTCTTGGCCGGATTGATGACCAACATGTGCCTGATCAGATGCTCACATTCTGGACGATAAAGAACAGAAATGGACGGGTCAAGATTGGTTGATCATCTCTTGAATAATCGCTGATGATTTGTTCTACTAACTTGAGGAACTGGTCAAAGACATCATACCGAAATGGTATTTTTAGTCCAGGAATGCCTTAAGGATAACTTTTCTGGGAACTACATGGCAACTACAGTATCTACCAAGATTGGTGAATCATCTCTTGAATAATCGCTTGATGACTTCTCTACTAACTTGAGGAACTGGTCGAAGAAATTATACCAAAATGGTCTTTTTTAGTCCAAGGCCCCGTCTTACAAAGAGTTGATATCAATCGCAACTCATTTGCCATTGTTATCAATCGCAACTAAGAGACTGAAAACTTGCGATTGATTTGGATCAATCGCAACTCTTTGTAAAACAGGGCCCAGGACTGCCCTAAGGATAACTTTTCTGGGAACTATATGGGAACTACAGTTTCTACCAGATGAATTGTTAAACATTTATCTCAAATTAATCATCTCAGTTTGTAATAAACATTGTATAATCAAGAATTGGAACAAATGAATGAGATGAATCTAGGAATATTGCACAAAGTTTTGGACATTTTTAAAAATTATTAAGTATGAAGTACGTTCTTATAACATCCAAGGAAGCGGGTAAGTGGTTAAATTTTTGAAGCATGTGTGGGGGCATATGTCTGGAAAGCTTTGCCAAATAGGACAATGCATCAACAGACAAGGCAGCATAGCCTGGGAAGAGAGAAAGATTTAGAGTCAAAGTAGTCACAGGACATACCCCCAGGAAAACAGAAAAGTTTATCCCTCCAGGAGGGTACTGTATTTATAGGTGACAACTTTACTAAGATATCTTCTGAAGATGGTTGGCCTCTTTAAAGAGAAGGCCACTATGACAGATGTATCAAGAATATCCTTTAGTTTTGCTTGACATACCTTGTGACATAAAGAAAGGTATCCTGAATTTCCCAGCGAGAACCCTCTCCTTGAGCTGCGGCAGGGTGTTTGCATCGAAGGGCAGGGCACCACAAACCAGGACGTACAGCACCACACCAAGGCTCTGTAAACACACATAGAGGAATAAGATATAGAATTAAAACACTTCCGATACAAACTGGGTGGTTACTTTAAACACACATAAAGGAATAAGTATAAAAGAATTAAAACACTTCCGATACAAACTGGGTGGTTACTGTAAACACACATAAAGGAATAAGTATAAAAGAATTAAAACACTTCCGATACAAACTGGGTGGTTCTTATATTGAGTAGAGGAATGAGAAAATGCAGTAGGAAATTGGCACAATGCGTGCCGATGGTTGTCGATGGTGATTCCTTATGTGCACTGGTGACATTTCCTACTTTGTGAAAACTAGAGGGTTTTAAGGTTTGGGATGCCCGAGGGTTAGACCACGTGTGGGTTAAGTTACAGATAAGGTCTGGTTTCCAGGAGTGCGAGGACATTGGAAAATTTGACTCTTCTAAGGAAGTGATTCTTCAGTAAATGAGCAAACGTCATCGGCACATGTCGTACAGTCTTCAGGAAGATCCAAAAGCAAATTGCTCCAGGATTATTTCGTGAAAAATACAGGGTTAGGGTTTGAGTTATGATTGGGTTTTAGGTTAGCTTTCTGGCAAGATTCATGGTTACACTGAATAGATACTATATTTTAAAGTCCATGGCTATTGTTAGGAATTTGACAAAAATATGAATTTCTTCTTCTTCTTCTTCTTCCTCCATTGGAGTACATGCCTCTTACAGAGTATTGTCGTACTTTGTGCAGAATAGGTGCGCAGCCGCAGGGAACACGTGCAAGGGAATTTGCAGTGACGAATAAATAAGAAAGCTCAAAGCTACTAATGCGCAAGTAAAAACAGCAACTTGACTGAGGGGCAATTATTGCCATATCAAATACCATACAATTATTAAATGAAAAGCCACCAGGCTAGTATAAAGGTCTCCACTGACAGCAATAAATGCAGCAATGACCTTTAATTGATATTCAGAGTAATGATGGCACAGATCACAATGACTTCTCCTGTTTCATATCTATATGCAATGGTGATAGAACCATCCCCACAACTGGGGAGGTATGAGAATTATCATCTAAACAGCCAATCTAGTTAATATTTTTATTGTAAATTCTGCTAATGATAGTATGACACTAGCAGGGAAAAATACAAACATAGAGACTTCAGTCTTATGTGTAAAACTTTTCTTGTGATACTAAATTGGACATTTGTGTATACGAATGATGAAGAAAAAAAAGTGGATAACAACATTATTTTGTCAATTCTTATCATTTGCTACAAAGGCTTAAGTACATGTAGAGTTGTATTCTGGAGGGGGTAGGGGCAGGGGAGATATTGAAGAGTTACAGAAACAAACAAATCATTCCAATAACATTTTCAATAACATTTTCAATGTCAGTGTACAGAGCAAAGAAAGGGCACAACATGAGCCAGCAACTATTCGATAAAGCAAAATGCACATTGCATTAACATAGTGGCAACTCATACCAAAGAGATTTGTGGTATCTCTTTGCTCATACAGTGCCAACACTATAAAGTACAGGCACATTAATTTGGTGCTAGCTGCCTGCTATACTGCACGTTGTATCTTGGGGCTGGGAGAAAAGCACATAGTCTCACACTTCAATGATGTCACGTCAATATATCAGAGCTTGCTTCTCCGCATCATTAGCATATTGAAGGGTGCCAGAAGAGAGAGAAAGTTTCTTCATCTCGTGAAGGGGGGTTTGCATGTATGCCTGCCTGCCTATACCTGCCTGCGACCGCAGTGCGTCTTGCTTAAATGTCAATTTTCTTCAGATCTTCAATGGCGCAAAAGTAGGGCAGTGCACATGTGCGGCGGCTGCCGGTTGCCATTTCAGTGAAATTGAAATTACGCCATGCCAAGTACTTTCTCCCTCTGGCTCATTGGCTCTCTCTCTAGCTCTCTCTCTCTCTCTCTCTCTCTCTGGTTGTATCTGTCTCTTTCTTCCTCTATATCCCATTTATATGTCTCCCTTTCTCTCTTTCTACTATAATGTATCTTTCTCTCTTCCCCTCTCTCTTCCACTACATCAATTCTCTCTGTCTCTATTTCTCCCTTTGTAATATAACTTCACCGTCTCTGTCCCTATATTCTGTATCTTACAAATATCTATACATGCACAGTAATAACTTCTGCATTTTTCTCTTTCCGTTCCCTTTTTTTTTGGGGGGGGGGGGGAGACAATTTCAAGTTCTAAAATGTTATAAGGGCATTATATACATATCGATACATACTCTGTGATAAAGTTTTCTACAGAAAAAAAAATCATAAATATACATGCAATCATGATCCTGTGCTAAAAGAAAAAGATGAATCCCTGTAATGAGTCATGTGTGGTAATCGGCAGTATTTGTCAAGTACTGTGCGGAGATTTCTCCAATATGCTCTGTCATGCCGACGCATGCATCTCAGTTACACGCAATATTCCTCCTCGCAGCGAAATTTATCTCCCACTCAGTTGCTATGGTGATGGAAGAGAATGGAAGACTTCCATTGTGATTCTCTATTTCCTTCTCTTTCTCTTTATCTCTGTTTCTTTCTCTCTCACTCTGTCTTTTCCCTCTGTCTCTTCCTTCCCATCTTTCTTTCTTTGTTTCTCTCTCTCTCTCTTTCTGCCTCTATTTTAATTTTCCATCTACCTCTTCCCTTTCGTATTTGTCTAACATCCGCTGATTTATCAATCTCTATTTCCCCTACCATTTTTCTCTCTCTGTCCCACTCCAGCTCTGCATCTTTTGGTCTCACTCTTTCTCCCCATTTCTGTACCTCTTCCCATCTTCTTCTTTCTCTCTTCCCTCCTCCCGGTACCTCCCCCTCTCCTCTCTCACTCCCCATCTCTATCTTTCTATCTTCCTACCCCTCTCTCTCTGCCTCCCTCGGCCTCCCTTTGAACCTCTCCCTACCTCCCTCCCTCTCCCTCCCACTCTCTCTCTTTCTCTCTCTCTACCTCCCTCCCTCTCCCTCCCACTCTCTCTTTCTCTCTCTCTCTCTCTCTACCCCTCTCCCTAACTCGCTCCCCTCGATCTACCTCTCCCTCCCTCTCCTTCTACCCTCCCCTCACTCTCCCCCTCACTCTCCCTCCACACTCTCTCCTCCACACTCTCCCTCTGCCTCCCTCTCTCTACCTCTCCTTCTACCTCCCCACTCTCCCACTCTCTCTCTCCTCCACTCACTCTCTCTCCTCCACTCCACTCTCCTCCGCCATTCTTCAAATACCAAAGTTCACGCAGAATGGCATCATCTCGCATCCGTTTTTTCCCTGCCACCGCTGTCCGTCGTTGAGTAAGAAACCGTCGCAATCTCCCCTCATCTGAGTACATGATCTCAAACGACGGATACCTACGTAAGACATGACGATACAGGATGTTGTTCATGTCACTTCCTCAGTAGAACCCATTCAAGACGTGCGTTAGGTCCAAAGGGAAACAAAAACACACAGCAGACGTCGCTAATGCCACGCTCCTCATCCTATTCGTGAGGAAAACTAATGGGAAGAGGATGTTTTTCTTAGAAGGCTTGTTTACTTCTTCGAGCAAATATCCTCTTCGAGCTTTGATTTCCGCTTTGACAACTATGGTCACTAGGGTATCCTCAAAGAAATAAAAATAGAAGAAATGCCATAACAGTCGACCTAAACTTAGCATCAATATTTTGGTGTGGAGGGGAAAATAGGGAACTTCTTTATATGTCCATAACTATGTTTACCGTAATTCTGTTTACAACTCTACTACATAACAACTGCAACACAGGATGTAGTCATATTATAAATACACTGAAATACGCTGCTCTTCAGAGACTTCTGTTGATAGTGAAATGTTTATAAAAACAAATTATTTTTACTTCACCAATTGCTTTTACTCTTATATTGTGTTCTTTTGAAATTGTTTAATTGTTATTCTTAAACATCATGGTTGTGCTTGAATAACTGAATGCATATAAATATTGAATCTCCGTGGTAAAAAGGGACTACCATACCTACTCCTATAATTTCAATACCTAGTAAATTATACTAATTAGAGCCAAATAATGTACTGAGAGCAAAGTACTATCTTTCTTTCTAATAATATTTATTGCTTTTTGCTGGTGAATAGTCACTCTTTCCCTTGAATGTTGTATTCTTCATGAATTTCATTTTAATTTCCAAATGCTAGTATCTAATGAATCAGAATAATTGCAAAACGAAATAAGTACACTCTTTTCAAGGACTCTGACAATTGCAATTTTGTAAGTATCCACTAATCACCGCTTACATCTTTAACTTAATTAAGTCTAGAGGAAAAAATTGCTACTTTTTTCAATTTTTCTCACATCACATTTCGCTCCATTCCTTCCCAATGGCAGAATGATTAAGAGCGGATGGTTAATAGCTTTGAGGCTCTCTCTCTCTCTCTCTCTCTCACTCTGACCCTCCCCTCTCTCCCTCTCTCTCTCTCTCCCCCTCTCCCTCTCTATCTCTCCCCTTCACGGATCATTACACTGGAAGCATCGACCCTCGGAATATCGTCATCGTGAGGCAACGGAGAGAGTTTATGAATGGGGCAGGGACCTTGCGAGTTGGCAGCGGGTCATGACAAATACAGCACGAGATCGAGCAACCCTGAAACGAGGAGAGAGTTTGATCTACGCATTGAGAGGGAAAGCCAACAAACACAGATATCAAGAAAACATGTCCCTCGGGACGGACGTTGTATAAGCTGGAGATCTCGCGAGGAAGGCGATTTAACGATACGAACAGGAAGTTTGATTTTTTTCTTCCCGTGTGGCACGTGATTGAATCAACAAGGTTGCTGCCAATTTGTGATGGTGAGAGCGTCACGGGTTGCACTGGTCAGTGGCTTGTCCACGTCCTGCTGACCATGCAGAGTGTGGCCTTTGACCATCTGGATTTCTACGTAAGAAGCGACACAGCTCAAAACAGACAGACAAGCAGGGAAAAAGGAAACTGAAGAGGCTTTGGCGTTTACCTCCATAAATGTTTTTCTGAGATTAATCAGTCTTCGTATGTGGCGTGCTCTCAAAAAATATCATAATGTCAAATGACTACTTACGTAGGCACTGTCGGTACTTGATAACACTAAAATTCTTCACTATTGTTACAAAAAGATAAAAATAATCTCTTCAGTTCATCCAATAGTACAATCTAACTGTTACAAAGGGTAAAATACAAAACCTGATTGCATCATAATGTATTGTAATCAAATTATCCCCATAGTTACTAATGACTTAATAAAATCACATTGTCTGATCAGAAAAAATTAATTTGTTTTCCATGATCAGACAGCCTAACGCCGAGAGAAAATTTAAGGAACTCAATAGAAGAATCAGTTAAATTTCTCTTGAGACAAGGAAAG
Organism: Strongylocentrotus droebachiensis; assembly: GCA_035222895.1. NCBI lineage: Eukaryota > Metazoa > Echinodermata > Echinoidea > Camarodonta > Strongylocentrotidae > Strongylocentrotus > Strongylocentrotus droebachiensis. Next base: position 18,883 of record JAVYIG010017264.1, read on the forward strand.
AAATAGCGGTATTCTATTTATTATATTCAGTATATAAGGCACTTGACCCCTTGACATTCTCTACTGATGGTTTTTCTTCGCTTCGTAAGAGGAGGGCGGAGGAGAAAACTGGACTAAAAGGCGTGGGCTTAAAGGGCACGATGGAAGACCAGCAGAGAACGAGACGGAATGATGAGGGAACGAACGAGTGTGGTATCCAGTGGGAAGCACGTAATGTAAAGGAGAGATGGAAGAGAAAGCAAGGGAGCATTCCCGTACTCATTTGGACTGGAGAACTATATGTTGTGTATGAGAAGTTCACTTCATATACGTTTACTAAAACATCAGGAAAAAAATACAGGACAAAAATAAAGCACAACAGATTGGTTTTGATGTTGTTTAGTTAGGGAATTTGATAAGCAATGTCCACTTGAGAAGTGTAAGTTGTATGAAAACTTGTTAACTCTGCCCTATTTTCTAAAATTAGTTTCTTCACTTATCCAGTATGTATGCCACCTGGTCACATGTTCAAGATATATTAAGAGAGTGAAGAATAGAAGAGAGAGATGAGAGAAGAGAGGACAAGGGGGAGCAGAGAAAGAGACAAGGAGAAAGCAAAAAGAAGACACACAATGAGAAAGACAGAGAGGGAGACAATAAGATAGAAAAGAGGGAGAAGGATAAGTAGAAGAAGAGAGAGAGAGAGAGGGTGGAAGAAGAGAGAAAGAGACAAGGAGACACACAATGAGAGAGACGGGAACAAAACAAGAGACAATGAAATAGAAAAGAGGGACAGGTGAGAGGGTGGAAGAATAAAGAAAAGGAGATACATTGTGGTGAGAAGAGAGAGAGAGAGAGAGAGAGAGAGAGAGAAAGAAGATAGAAAAGGAGATATATTGAGATAAGAGAGAGAGAGAGAGAGAAAGAAGATAGAAAAGGAGATATATTGAGATAAGAGAGAGAGAGAGAGAGAGAGAGTGGAAGAAGAGAGAAATGGAGATATATTGAGAAAAGAAGAGAGAGAGAGAGAGAGAGAGGGGTGGAAGACAAGAGAAAATGAGAGTGCAGAGAGAGAGAGAGATGGTGGGAGAAGAGAGATAAGGAGATATATTGAGATGAAAAGAGAGGGAGAGAGAGAGAGAGGGTGGAAGAAGAGAGAAAAGGAGATATATTGAGATGAGAAGAGAGAGAGAGAGAGAGAAGAACATAGAGAACTGGAGCAGGGTGAGGTAGCAGACACTGTTGGCATTTTAAATCACGGTCATTGCGTCATATACGCAGAAGAATATTGATTGGAAATTTTTGCCACTCTACTTCGAGTCACGGCACTATGCGTCTGTCTATCACACTAAACATTCATCCCCCGCAGGTCCCATTTATCAATCGCTCTATCGCAATTCAATACAAACCATGCAATTCATATCTTGTAATTATTCTGCATTGGTCACTGATATATGTGTACATTTCATATTTTATGAACACCACAGATACATGTACAGTATATGGTAGAGAACTGTCCTGGTTTTAAAGTGTAGCAGAACCTTTAATTTAAAACAAATGACCTATTTACAATGACATAACGTTCATGGGACCGGCTCAACGAGTGTTCAGAGTTTTAAACTGCAAGCAAGCTACATTGCAAACATGACATGTCAACCTATTTCAAGTCACACTATTGATGCCCATGTATTTCAAAACACGATTTTGGATACCTGGGACTATATGTTAAGTGATAAACCATAGGACTGACTCGACTTGAGTCATCTTGAAGTGTAACGTCAGAAACATCATCCTGAATCACTTACACTGTACTCTGCGTCATGATCGAATCAATCTACTGACGACACCCCCCCCCCCCCCCCCTTCCCCCTCCCCGAGGAAACGGGCCAAGATAACGAACGATGATGTCATCAAAACTATGGTGTTTGCGTCAGAGGATCCAGGCACTAGCTGGCTAGCATGACAACCCTGATGAAACGCTTCCCTGAACGCCGTTCGGATCCGTCTAAAATGAAAGTGCCAATCTTACCGCATGAAATAATCTAAGATGGGCAGGGAGGTATAGTCCCAAGGAGTCAGCTTGGCGCAGATTCCATCCAATACTTGAGAGGCCGAACGGCACTTTTAATGAATAGTTGCTATTTAGGTCATATAATACATTGTACACTGTAGGATTCTGCTTGCATGGATTTTTGACCAGTAGATATTTTCATCTAGATCTATATGACACATGATTTTGCACCTTGGAATTTGAATTTCATTTCAATTTCATTTGAGAAATGTTGTTGGAGTGTCGGTGGATGATTAGAGTATGACGACACAGAGTGACAATTAAAAGCCTCCAACAAATATGACATCTATCAAATTCATTGATTTTCTTTCCTGTAGCTCATTAAAGTCAATTATCATATCTCTCTCTTTCTCCATCTCTCTGTATCTCAGCCATTTGCTCTCTGTCACTCTCAATCTTTCTCTGCCCCCCTCTCTCTCTCCCTCTCTACCTGTTCCTCTGTTTCTGCAGTGCGTGAAATATTGATAGTCTAACCCTTCAGACACTCTGTAATAATAATGACCGACGAGGGTCTGTGTCCGCAGACTACTTCCCGGTAATCATATTGCGCATTAAGCATGGACTGATATTCATGGAAGGCGCCCAAGTTATTGATTTCCCCCAATCCGGCACTTCCCAACCTGAACAAATCCCCGCAAATGTCAGAGGGTGACATTAAGGACGAGACTCGCACCCTTTCTCTTCCAGCATTTTGTTGGTTGTTCTTTAATTTCTTGGTTTTTTTCTCCTTCCTGGCTGTCAGTTTTCCCTGGGTCCTGGTGATTAACATTTCTAATGGTTTTTTGTAAGTATCAGCATGAAGTGCTTCTCCAACAGCAAGTAATGCCCTAAATTTTCTCAGAAGGACAGCTAATTCAGTCTTGTTTAAACCCATCTTATGACAGGGGAAACTCATCTTGTCTTGGCGCCAGACTAGCTTATAGTTTGACCAGTCTCCCAGATTAATAATCTTTTCTTGGAAATGTAAACTGAATGTAAATGAAAGCATCTCAATTCATGGCTGATATATACATGCAAGTCTTCCTAACATATCTATGTGAATAATAGTAGAGAAATCTTGGTTATTATTAGTTCTAACGATATCAGTCAATGCCCTTCCAGCTCAAAGCTGATGGAAAGGTTTAACTATTTTCAAAAATCTGATTGTGATATCTGCTGCAAATGTCAACCAAAAGTCAAATTTGGCATCATACATGTACACCGTATGCAAATGTAGGGTAAAGGGTTTCTCATCCGTCAACCCGAATACAAAAAACCCTCTCTGATATTGATTCAAAGGCAAATGAATGTGATACATTTCCCTAACATACATGTTGCCTTCTCATGCTACAAAACACCATGTATCTGGTTCAGAGAGGTAGTTATTAAAAATGCCCTATTTCTACTAAATCAATAAACGATACAAGTGCTGGGGAAATTACGGAGCGTTCTGAAACACAAAATTTAATCAACCTCAAGAGGTTCCTTTGGTGAGAGGAATTTTTTATCGCTCCCGTAATCAATCTTCGCTTTCTCGGAAAACGCACAATCCTCGACGCATCGTGCAAATTGGCAAGCAGTGAGAGAAGGGGAAGGCCGGCCACGTGACGAGGTGGTGGCACGACGACTCCGCGTTTAAAAGAAAAGTCCATGTTTAATCTAGTACATGGCCTTAAAGCAATGTTTGGATTCTAAGAAAATGTATGATAGATGAATTGTATGTTGATGATGAGGTTCTCCTGCTCAATAACTTGAATTGTCTCTTGTTCAAAACAAATGATGTCTCTGCAGAACAAGCAGACTCCGCTCAGAGCCAGAAGGGAATTAACTTACATGCTTAAACATGAACCTAATGTCCATCTGGCTCCATTAGATGGAATGTCATTGACATTATGTCATATTATTATGAACAATAAGTGTTTTGTAACTCTCAATCACATTTGATATTCTTCACAGATTTCCTGTCAGTTTTCCTGTCAGCTCAATTTTTATCTAGATATATATTTGCATTCAATATTCATATTGCCCAGAAATGTCACACAGCTTCCAATATTTAAGGGAGTGTAGCTTGGCAAATACTGGTTAAACGCCATCTACGTCTTCTTTTGGACAACTGCACATAAAACGAATGGACTTGATTAACAGCAGTCAGTGACTTAATCTCTACATGGTCAGCGTTCGTGCAAATTTTTTGAAATTCTTTGAAATTAAAAAAAAGCTTTGTGTATTAACCAGAAGGGTACATTTTCATTTGATATTCATCAAAATGTTGCCCAGGAATGTCAGAGCTTCCATCACGATCATCACAAAGCATGTATATCATCAATGATTCAGCCCATAATACCCCCATCGTTTAGACTTGCACCATGAGGTGTTTTGACAGGGAGCCTGATGAATCACCATGTGCTTTGTTTGTTTGGAGAACCAGTGCTAACAGTTGAGTCACCTGGTACACAAGACTAATTAAGGGAGGACTCATAAGATAATTGTTGTCGTAGAAGAACAAAGTATTCAATGTTTTTCTTGTGTTTTCAGCAAGTCTTCTCATTAATATAGAGAACCAGTGCTAACAGTTGAGTCACCTGGTACACAAGACTAATAAAGGGAGGACTCATAAGATAATTGTTGTCGTAGAAGAACAAAGTATTCAATGTTTTTCTCGTCATTTCAGCAAGTCTTCTCATTAATATACGAACCGTTTTGAACAAAGTCGTAAATATCTCCCTCCGCATTGCCTCAAGCCTCCTTGAACAACAAACAGGACCCCTTTATGTAACTAGTTTTCATATGAAGTGACAACACTTTTTGTTCTTACTATGTCCTAGAGCCTGCTGTTTTTGTGAAACTTGTCCTCAGGAACAATGCATTTCAATTACCAATAAGGGGTGTTTTTCTTGAAAATGTTTCTGCTTTGAGACTTGTATTGCCGTAGGTTTATTATCCAAATTTCTGTTGATATCTTTATATGGAACACTGAGTTAAAATTCAATTACATTTGATAACAAAAAGGTGTAGGTGTACGAAGTATAGTTACTTGACGTGACAACCCCAAAACATCCGATTTGTCTGCTGACTTAAACCCTGAACTTTTAAAAAAAATAGAGTCTGGAGGAACTGTCATCGAAGCAAATGTTGAAAGATTCGAGCCAAATAAAGCCGCAGGCTCCTCTCCTGGTGGTGTCCTCCGTCAATTCCTTTAAAGCCCCACTGTCCTACTTGTAGCTACTTGCTCCCTCTACATAGAAAACTTCCCCAATCGGTGCCTGTTGGTCCCCCATGATCCTCTTTTTCTTATGTTAGTTGAGAGCTGAGTCAATGAGATAGCCACCTGTCAGTGACCTCCCTGGGTGGTCTAATCCCTCCTAGCCAAACTTGTACAGATGGGCTTTAAGTTTCCGCTCTGCAACCATACTTCCCTCAGAACCCAAAGACGTTGGTTTCCCACAGACTGCCTAAATGATAACTATAACTCACCCAAATGTCCAGTTGAGGTCCGTCGTACTTCTGGCCCTCAAACACTTCTGGAGCTGCATAAGGTGGACTGCCACACCACGTTGCTAGGTGCTCGCCCGGGACGAAGAAATTACTGAAACCAAAGTCTGCTATCTTGATGTTCATGTTGCCATCCAGAAGTAGGTTTTCGGCCTGCAAAGAAAGAAAAATGAGGAAGATAGATATTAGATAGTGGTGGTTATTTTACCTGACAACTGAGAGAGCAATAAATGCTTGTAAGTAAGCGACCAGAAGACCGATGGCTTTAGGTCCTCTCTGAGGGACCTGGTAATAAGGATTAATACCTTACCAAAGGGCACTAGTAGTGCATTGACTTGGTTTCGAACCCGGGTCACCGGATTATGAGACCACTGCTCTACCGACTGAGCTATCGCGCCTCCCCTATAACTCATAATAGATATAGAAATCTTCATTTTCTTTGTTTTAAAGTATCTATATTGTGTCTTGATTCCTTATACAAACTTAAAAATCAGTTCTAAAGGGATAAGCTAACATGTAGCAAATGAATATGTATTGTTGTTGAGAGCCGCAAGGGTGCAAACTTGTAATTAAATACTGAATTCAAGCCCTTCGATCTTGCTCTAAGCAGTCAACATAATAACACATATTTATATGCAATATGTCAATTAAATATTTCATTCCTCTACTTACAAGGGATAATTAACAACAAAAAGTCTAATGTTAGGTAATGATTTGATACAGTCAAACCTGCTTTAGTGACTATCTGTCTACAAAGACCACATTTTTTGTTTCCCTTGAAAATGTTTTCTCTTTGAAACATGTACTAAAGGAACTTGTCTACAAAGACCACCTTCTTGTGTTTCCCATGGGTGGTTGCTATAGACAGGTTTGACTGTATCATATAACAATCACATTGGATTAGGGGCAGCACCAGATTATTTATTGAGGAGGGGTGGGGAGGGGGAGGCACTGGTATCTACAACACTTGAAAAGACTCCTCAAAACACTGTGCCTGCATTGGACGTACACTTATACACTGACAATTAAAATTTCATTCCTCTACTTTCAAGAGAGGACAACAAATAAAAGTATCATTTTACGGAATGATTTAATATCATATAACAATCACATTGAATTAGGGGCAGCACCAGATTATTTGTTGGGGTGGGGGCAGGCGGAGGCACCAGCATCTACAAGAGGCAGTATTTTGAGCATATCTCACTCTTCTTATGTTACTCTATCCAACTTTCCTTCTTACTCTTTCTTACAGCGCATAGAGACATATTGTGATATGCGCTATATAAGTACGGTATATTATTATTATCATTACAAGATATGAAAAGGTTCCTCAAAACACTGCTCCTAGCTGCATTGGACGTATATATCCACTGACAAAGTGCAGACTGACCCTAGCACAAAATGGAAGCCATATCGGACCATAGTTACGAGCAGATCACTTCACAGCTAAATAGATTACCGCCTGCTGCCTCCGGAAATGTGGAATTGATTTCTGCAAGGTGGAGGATAGCCTTTCGTCGTCGAAGGTATACCTCACCATGGTATGTCATAGTATATCAAAAGCGGATTCCAAGTGGATTGGGTGACAGTCTTATATTTCATTTTTATTATTATCTTTATTATTATCACCATCATCATCATCTTTATTATTGTGATGATGATTTGGTGCCTTACAAGTCTTATAATTTATTATCATCATTATCTTTATCATACTTTGTATCATCATCATCATCATTGTTACTGTGATGATGATTTGGTGCCTTACAAGTCTTTTAATTTATCATCATCATTATCTGTATTATACATATTATTATCATCATCACCATCACCATCATCCTCATTATCATCACCACCATCACCATGATGATGATGATGATCATCATCATCATAAAGATGATGCTACCCTAGAAGATAACAATTAGCTTCTATTGGTAATTAGGCCTGTATTTTAGAATATCTTGTTGATCAACTTGATACTGTTATTCTCTTCTAAAAATAAGCTTTCAGCAGATATACTTCATCTTGATAGTCATTTATGCCTATATGTACACCTATGTTGCATCAATTGGCTTAGATTGGAGCTGAAATCAGGGTGAGGCCCAGATTGATTTACTCACTGCCATGTATAATGCATGTGTGAGATACATGAATGTTTTGATGCATATATTACCGGTAGGTGCTAAAATGTCTGTACGGCGCACTTAAAGGTAAAGACCAGTATTGGAAACGCCCCAATTTCAAAAAATGAAATGGAAGCTCTCATTACCAATCATGTGAAAGAATATGTTTTGACTAATACATGATAAAAAAAAATTGCGGGGAAACCGCCTACTAATTCATATATTTGGTAAATTTGTTTCTCTCATGGTCGTGGAGAGATATAGGGTAGTCCCCATATACATCTTTCTGTGTATAGTGCTTGTAACTTTACGAAGAATGGGCCAAATTTCTTATCATTTTGATGATTCCAGAACCTTGCAGATGCTAGATGCTAGATGATCAACCTTTTCTGATCGATTCCACAACGTTTCTTTCACAATGCAATCGCATGACCATTACTGGTCTTTACCTTTAACTGAACAACTTTGAATTTTCATGTGATGGGAGAGCAAACTAGGATGGGTCAGGGAGGTGGGAGGACACCTCCCTGGATGGGTGAAGGATCGGGTGAGGGGTGAGGGGTAAAGGGG
>JAVYIG010017265.1:0-27092 GCA_035222895.1 Strongylocentrotus droebachiensis
AGGGTAAGGGTTAGGATTTGTTATATATATTGGGACTAGTTCCAAGAAGGTTTTAACTTAATCTGTCAAGAATAATCCATACTGCTACAATATTTTCATAAAAGACAAAAAAAATAAAAGGAAAAAATATTCCTACTTTGTTGGCAACAGTGAATATGTGTATGCGGCTTATGTGTGTTCGAGCGCGGTGCGTTTGCGTGTGTGAGTGCGTGTATGTTTGTGTTGATTATAAATATTAAAAGTATATTTGTAATGTTTAGTTCCCAATAACTGTGACAAGATAATGTCAATATTGTTTAGATGGTAACATTTCACTGTAAGACTCTGCGATGTTTTTGAGGTGTATATCTTTGTAATGCGTTGCTTATAAAATAATTATAAAGAAGTTCCATTAAAAAAAAAATCACCTTCTTTTGTTACATTCTCCTTTACACATGAAGGATTACTGTGTTACATATGTAACGTGTTATAATACATAGCTTCATCACTTACTAAAAATAAAAAAGTAATTGCCAACCAAATTTATTTCTGACCTAATCATTCTGGAGTGTATATAAAGTTATTTTACAACACAACAATTCTGGAAAAGATAAAAGAGATGCTGAATTGAAAAATATGTTGAAAAAGAAATCAGAGAAAGCATAGAAATGAAATTTAGCAGAAAGGAAAGTATACCGAAAAAAACAAAAACAAGAAAATTGTTGAAGTTAATTTACACATTTGAGTGATGTGTGTGTAATTGAATTGGTGTCCATAGATAAATTGGACTGATAAAGTTAGTAATGAGGAAGTTCTTAGGAAGAGCTGGAGTGCAAAGGAAAATGATACGTGAGATGCTGATTAGGCAGTTGAAGTTCATGGGTCACATTACACGTAAAGGAGGCCTAGAGAATCTTGCCTTGACAGGGAAAATTGTAGGAAGGAGGTGTAGGGGAAGAAGAAAGATACTTTGATGTACAGTCTGCAGAAATTGTTAGAAGAGATAAGAGTAAAGGAACTGGGGGTGGTGCTAATAGAGAAGGCTATAGGAGCCGAGGGTTGTGGAACAGCATGGTCGCCAAAGTAAATCGATATGGCACTTAGAGAGAGAGAAAGAGAGAGAGAGAGAGAGACAGAGAAAGTTCATAGTTACCTTTTGTGTTATTTGTGTAAGATTAATTTTGTATTGATTAGTCAGTTTTGAATGTGAATTAATAAGTCCTCTAATGAGGCCCCGAAAAATATGTATATTTATCTTCTTACACATTTTATTTATACAAAATGGATATACTGTATGACATTTGCCAAGTGTTATAATTTATAGCTTCTTCTCATATTTTTTGGTATACAATCCCTATCTTTCATTTACATCGCGAACCTTAAGCTTACTATTTGTAATTGATAAAAGTTTATCACCTGTTATTGTTTATAAGCCTACTAATATTTGGTAGATAAAAAAATGGTATGATTGTGAATTTATTGAATGTTGCTCTTTTCTCATAATGTATTATGGCGAAGTACTGTTATTCTAGAAATATTCAACTTCAATTTACTTTTGACAATGATAATGTAAATCAAGTTGACGAAGATTTGTCAAAAGATCATGATACCAATGACTGGGCGTAAAGACGAATTATCTAACATTTCTTAGGTATATAATGTTGCAACACTTGATTATATATTGCTAATGCCAATCGTAGATATGGAAAATATGGAGTAAAATAAATGTGATTAATGCAAATGTTTCAGTATCAGTTTCATTTGTGTATTTACAAAATGATGAAATTTCACTGTCTTTAAATGACTCTCTGTTTTATGAAGCACATAACAAAATATGCGCAACAATTACAAGAAGTTGATAATGAAATGATACTCATTTCTTTTTATGGCGTACATTCGCATAACCGTTATAACAATGAGGGCATATGGAAAGTATGTGAGAGCTTAATAAAAGACAAAACTTTGTATTTCATGAGACCCCACCTCCCCCTATCGCACTACAACGCAGGAAAAACATGTAAAGGCGTTCGTTTTTGGAAGCAGAAACATAAAGAAGAGAACAAATATATATCAAGAGAGTGAGGGAGAGAGAGAGAGATGGGTGATGGGGAAGTTTGCATAAATATGTATTAACATTTTATACTTTAATTGTACTCTATTCCAATAATACACCTTTCAGCAGGTACAATTAAAATTAAGGGTATTCTTTGGTAAGAGAATGCTTTAGTTGTTGTCTTTGTGTACATTTATAAACAATTTTGGCACAACATATTTCTTACAACTCGATTTGCAAAATGAAAAGAAAACAATTTGTTTTTCTTCTGTCCCATTCGAATAGTGAAATAGAGAAAAAGAGGGTGTAGGGAAAGATTTTTTCTTCTTCCAGAAACGAACAGAGGAGAGCAACGTGAAAGAAGGTAATTCGACTCCAACTGTACCGTTCTCCTTTAACTCACGTTTCATCCAATTTACCCCTCACCCCATTACACAAGCCCCTCCACAAAGACCGGACCTACGCTGATATACAGGGTGACCCATAACAGCTGTATCAACATTTTGATATTTGCTTCCTCTTTTTTTTAAACCAGGTTTCGAAGAGTAAGATAAAACTGTTTTTGGATTAATATTTAGCAGTTCGAAATATTAAACAGAATATATATATATATATATATATCACAAACACATGCGAACACTTGCACACACCCCTCCCCGTACACATTCACACACGCACGCACATACACCAATATTCAGATGTAATAAAATATGAGAAACCACGAAAATTAAGGACGACGTCATTTATCACATGTTTACATGTTAAACAAGTTTCAATGTAAAGTGGAACTCGAATTTGTATTTATTTGAAACTCTCCATATCAAGGGTATTGACAGGTAGTTAATTTAAAAGCACAATGAAGATATATTTCGAAATGTGGGAAAAGAAAATGATTAGCTATGTACTATAACACAAACAATTAGCAAAACTCTTCTAATACGAGTATTTGGAAATCAGTTCTGTGAGATGTCTATGAGATGGCGCTGTATAATAAACAGTACGCTATCGATATAAATGCCTTATTTAGGAACAACAACATTTTTTTTTTTTCACAGAAAAGAAAGAAAAATATCTCATGAGGATATTTGGAGCTCCCAACACTTTAGAGGAGCTTTAGTTATTCTGTATTTATTCAATACATCTTTATGGTGTGTTTTCTGGTAATTTGTTTTCTCGAGAAATGAATTTGAAATTAAAAGAAGACCTTACAAAATAAAAAATTGCCCTTGAATACATTTATCAAAAGTCTTTGCGATCACGTTAGCTGTAATGACGGAACAATAAAAACAAATCAGCGTAAATGTTGGTTGCTGAAAGGGTACTTTTTCTTGTTTTTTGTATCGTGGTGAGAGGGAAGCCAGGGCCCTGCGCCCCCCTTCCCGTTCCACGGCGCAGCATTTCGCATAAATTTAAAATCTCTGTACTCTAGCACTTCCACAATGATGAGAAATTTTCCTAGTCGTATAATGTATTCTGATTCATAGATGTCATGTATCCTACTGAATGCACACGAACATAGTATTTCCGCAAAAGCTGAAGTTTGTCTTCGCGTGTTGATTATAATTATAATTCGTGTGTTATATTTCTCGATATTTGAGATCTAAACACGTATTTAAGACAAGAAAAGTATGACGATGGCTTTTTTTGGAGTGTTGGTTCTGAGTTGTTTTTTTCTTATAATATCAGGTAAGTACGATTTCAATGTGAATATAGAGATAAAAATCGTACAGACCGTATTATCATGCTGACGGGTGCACTATAATAATATGTTAGTGTGCATAACAGTTGTAATAAATTTCGTTACAATATTTTTTGGGAAAATGCTCATGTTTCTCTGCCAACAAAAATTTACTGTAGGAAGGAATGTATTGAACGCAATCAAATGAAAGCCATGTATTTCAATAAATATTGTTTTAATATAGGTAAATTTTTTGCCAATGACATTCCTCAATGTAGCACTGATTTTATGAGCTATTTAGGCAGTAAAAATGCCAAATCAATGTGTATGAAATCTACTAATATGAATGAAGTATTAAAGATCTGCTCCTCCTTGTAATCACCGTTTTCCCTTGTAGCTCCGATGTGAATAACCAAAAAAGTCCTAAAAAAACCCTCCATCTGGCAGGCGGAGGGCGATGACTTGTCCAAACAAGAAAAGAAAAAGAAAAACAAGAAACTGGTTAGTGTTACACTCTTCTTCAGTGGCCAGATGTGACAGATGTTTATAAATTAAATCCTTTTCTGATGCAAACACACAATAAAGTGGTCTGCAACTCGCCAGACGGATTTCAAACTAACGATGAAATGATGCCTTTACTACGCATGAGCAAGAAAGTGACACTATTTTGTTCCTCAGCCTTGCCCCCACACTAATTCGAGCGAGAGCAGGGATGAGTGTGTTGTTGGAGAAACCACGACATCCTATCTCTATGCACTCTAAAAAAAACTGCTCAATTTGAGTCAAAATGTTACTCTTTTGAGTAGTCAAAAGGGAACCACCACGACTTTGAGTAAACTTTACTCAGCATGTGTTGAGTAACAAATCTACTCATCTGTTGAGTAAAAATATTACTCAATAAAAGACTAAATCTCTACTCAGTTTGAATGAGTAAACCTTACTCCAATATTTACTCCTTTGTCGAGCGGTTCCCTTTTTTACTCAGTACTGGGTAGAAACGTAATCAACTCATGTCGAGTAAGAAACTGCTCATGAGTTGAGCCAAATTTACTCAATTAACGAGTACATGTTTTGACTCAAATTGTTTGAGCGATTTTTTTGCTCAAATATTGAGTATGATGTTTTCTTGGTAACGCTTAGTTGCTCAATCAATATTGAGTAAAAACATGTATTAAAGTTAAGTACATGTTTTTACTCAATACTGATTAAAACAAAGGGTGGATTCAACTAGGGTTTTAACTTTTTGACTAAGGGTTTAACTAAACCGCTGATTAATATTGTTCTTTTTTTAACAGCTGTTAAGTAACCATTATTTGTCAATAGAGAATATAAACCATAATTTTACCACACTATGCAAAATAACATAAAGTCAACGACATTTAAATTCAGTAACATAATTTGTGGACTTTAAATTCAAAATAAGTTTGAATCACAGTGAAAACTCAGAGTTCTCTCATCAAAGAAAGACTCTCATTATTACTCCATCTGTACTAGGGTCCATGGTTTAATAAGATCCGTGGTACGAATTCCATGAATGAGACGATCAAAGATGTCCCATATGACAGCTGCCTGGGCAGGGTAATCCAGCTGTAGTACTTGAAACATCTTGTAGCAGTAGTCAACTGCTGCTGTCAATGAAGAGCATGAATAGGCGCTTCTCTCGAGGACTACATAACAGTGTCCTGGCTTCCTCGGTGCTCCTCAAAGCACCAACAAACACAGTGGGATCCTTCCTCTGAAGGAGGCCAGAAAAAAAAAATCCAGTTCCTTCCTAAATGATAACATTTGGATATGTATTTAACATGGTAGGAATTAACAAGGTAGAGGTTAATATGTGCATTAAGTTTCGATAGGATGATAACAACTAATTGGTTTGATAAAAAAGAAAATTGTCTTTTTCGGGGGGAAGCTGTCCTACTCCGAGTCCTAGGGGGTAATTTTCTAGGGGTAATTGTCCATCTGGGTGGTTGTCTTCAGGGGGTTAATTTCCGGGGGGGGGGGTAATTGTCCCACTGGTAATTGCCGATTGCCCAGGGTAATTGTCCTAGAACCATCTGCATCAATAGGCCTACCCCAGGCCAATACGTGTTTAATACAAATACAATAAAGTAGGCTAGCTATTAGCTATGCACGCTCGCCCTTAGAGAATCGCCCAAGTTCAAAATCACATTAATGACATCGACAGTGACAACAATAATTTCACAATCTTGATCAACACAGTGTCCTTAAGACTTGACTAAATATCACAACTTTCACTCGCACCCGAGGTAAATTCGGGTAAGAGATCAATGTTGAGTTATTTATCACCTGCCGCCGCCGTAATACCCAACCGTAGTTTACTCAAAATTGACACAAACGAAGTTCTTACTCAATGTTGAGTCATTGATTTACTCTTTATCGAAGGTAACAAATTACTCGGATGCCGAGTACCACTAAAATTGACTTCTTACTCCAGCTTGAGTACTAAATTGCTCATTTTGTTACTCAGCTTATTTTACTCGGCACAACTTACTCGCTGACATTAAGAGTGTGGGCCAAAGTTCAATTCTCCAACCGTTTTGCTCAGCCTCTAGAAACAGCTCTTCGTATTTCCTGTTCTTCATCTCGTGAGCTCGCTGCATATTTGCCTCATGAGGTACCGTCAGCTCCAGAAGTAATGCCCTCTTTGAAGTGGGGGACCAAACTACGACATGATGAAAAAAAGACAAATTAATTACAAACTGAAATATTGTTATCCTCTCGATTAAATATAGGTTTTCCGGCCAATTTCGTCAAAGCGGCAATCCATTTCATTCATGTGCATTCATGTTCGAGCAAATTTTCTCCACTCGTTGCTCCGCTGTTTCATTTTTAAACTTTCTGCATTCAATTTCGTTTCGAGACACCGCATTTTCCAAACATGAACATTCAAATTAGAGCTAAGTTCAGTCAATTTGGAAAATGCGTAAGCGTCATGCAATTTCGCCAATGTTGCGTGGGAGGAGAAATCTTTGTCGAAATACGGTTTCATTTTCGTCTATGAGCAACCTCTTTCGCAATTGGGTCATTCAAATTAAAACAAGACCTCATAATATGGGGCTCGATGTTTTTTTTTTCTTCTTTTTGTCATGTTATTCATTTATTCTTTTCTGACGCGATCTCACATAATACAATCTTCTTATTTTTCTGATATATTTATTTTGCGTTTTATGTTTTCTCTTTCTTTCAACATTCTTTATTTCTGTTGATACTTCTCTTTATACATATCTTCATACATTTCATTATAGATGAGGTTATTTTTTAAATGGTTTGCTATGATTAATTTTGATTGAGTAGGTGTTTTTCTTTCTTTTCATTTTACATATTTTTATTTATTCATCATTGTATTTTGTTTCCATCATTAAAAGCTGTTCAGCCATCGATTTCTTGGCGTGCCAGGCACCTAGGCATGTACGTCTGCGAATGGTTGTACCACTGGGTGCATTTGGCCGGTGTTATGGTGTCGATGCACTGCACGGCAACCTCTCTCAGGGCGTCGCAACGCCACTGTTGCAGGTTGACTCCTGCTCGGTCCAGCAGCTACCCTGTCTCCAACCCGCCGTTGCCATGCCGGCAGCGCCAAGGTTCTCTTCACAGCACTCTTGAATGATGAGTGAGCATTTCAGTCATGTTAAAAAATGGCGAGTAAGGAGGGAGGCGCTTCGTTTCGATCGAGGGTTGACATCCTCTGGAAGCTCAGCTCTCACGTGAGGCCTGGCGTTGTCATAGATTAAGACGACAGGGGCATCATCTGGGAACATTTCATTGCACTCTGCAACTGTTGCGGCAAAGGAACCGCTCGAAACTTGCTCGGGTGACAGTCTTGAAAGCCATTTCATGGTGCACGAGACCAACTGCTGCGGAAACGGCGAACGATACGTTACAGTTACGACCCCGTTGCCCATGTACCACCCTCCTTGCGGGAACACCTCGTGGTGCCCTTCCTTGGGTGCGACGCGTCCAGATGTTGTATCCACACTCGTCTATGAAGACGCAGTTGGCCAAACACACCGTGCTCGAGAAACCACTCTGCATACTCTCCCCTTTGTTGGAGGACTCGTGGGGCGTTTCTGGCATCGGGTACGTCCTTGGCGAGTTTCAGTGTCATAAGCATGGCGTCGAGAGCCCTCGCTATGGTGGTCGTTGACACTTCCGGCTTCTGAGGGAGGTCTTCCCGGAGTTTGTCCTTCATTTGCTGAAGCGTGAGCAGCGGATTGGTATCGATGATGTCTTGAAGATAGTTCTTCATTTCATCATCTATGTTGGCATTTCGTGCCCCGCCTCTTGGTAGCTTCTCAATTCTACCGCTGTCCAAATAGGTGGCTACTATGGATCGCGCTGTAGAGCGCTTAATCCCTAAATTATCTGCCAGTTCTAAATAATCTTGGCCGTTTCCTTCGAATGCTTCGACCAAACGACGTCTGTCGACGTTAGAGATTTTCATGTACTGCACACGAGCTGCCATAATGCAGGATCTTTGTAGTTATATAGATTGTGCTAAGAAGAGAAGTAAAAAAATCGCGCACCTCCTCTTGGGACAGTTACCTGTATAATGGGAAATACCTGCTAACAAATATGCATATCATTCCTACAAGTAATCCTTGCATAAATTATTCAAACAGAAGTATACAAAGTGACAAATTAACATTAATGAAAAGCAATGCACAAATGTCACATATGTATGCCTATTCACGAAACTGAATGCTCAAATACATACCACCGTCTGTCCGGTGCGAATTTGAATGCTCTGTGCACGCTTTTCTAAATGAATGCTCATTTTGCACGTTTACGTGACGAAAGTATGAAATCGCATGCCCCTAAATCAAATTGAATGACGCAATTAGCTTTTTGAATGTTGATCTACATAGTCATTCAATTTCGCACGAACTTGAATGAACGTAACGTTAATTCGGATGCTAAGTTTACGAAGTTGGGCGGGAAAACCTATATCATATACGGTAGTTACAAATTGTTCTCCAACTGAAATCTGTTTCATCTTGATTCTCTTGTCTAATCACTGAAATAAAATGTTATAATCATTTACTCGAATAAAGTAAATAAATCTAAACATCAAATCAGCTGTCAGAATTTTGGGGTTGAACCCCTCCTTTGGTATTTTGTATGTGTATATTTTGGAGGAAAACCCCTTTGGATTTTCTTTTTTCTTTTTTATTATGATTAATTATAACAACAACAAAAATAAAAATAATTAATACCAGTGGCTGACCTAAAAAAGTTTACTTTACCCCCCCCCCCCCCAACGGAGACCCCCCCCCCCACCCCCCCCAAAAAAAAAAAAAAATCCTCTTAACCCCCCCCCCCCCCCGCCCCCCCCCACAAAAATAAAATAAATTATACCAGTGGCTGACCTAAAAAAGTTTACCTTACCCCCCCCCCCCCCCAAACGGAGCAAAATGTCAATTTTTCAAATTAAGAGACCAAAAAAACTCCCCCCCCCCCCCACCCCCCACCCCGCTCATTCAGCGGCTGGCTGAGTCGTTGCGATTTTTGGGGGACCAACAAAAAACAAAAGTGTCCTCTTACCGTAAATGTATTATAGTAGTTGAATGAAATATGAACAATTCATGATTGTATTGTTTGCCAAAACGAGCCCTGATAATTTATAAACATTAAACCCATTAATGTCATAATATCATCAATTATGATATAGCCTATGCAACAGTGTATGTTGACGAAACAACAACAGAGTATAACCTGTCTGCAATACGCCCTCACGGAGCGTGAAGGGTACAATTTTTGTAATCGTTCTTATTCATTGTGACCGTGGATTATTATCACAAATAAGCCTTTTACTTACAATGTGTTTGGAATATTGCAGGTAACTGTACAAGTGAGTTTGATCGCTATTCTCATTACATTGTATTCATGTTTCTACTATTATATTACTCTAATAGCACTGTAGATGGGAAATATATGATTGTAATAAGGTATTAATTGCATTGTAAATATACATCTTATAGTAGTTGTAGTTGCCATAGTTGCCATGTAGTTGCCATTCAGATCGCACTCCAATCTAGGATTTGCCTAATACATGTACCAGCTAGACTATTAAGAATATTAAAGAACGCACCATACATTCGATTGCCGAGCAGAATAAAGCAGAAACTCCCAAAGAACAAGGACAACACAATCGAGTGCCTTGTGAGTGGTAAACATACTCGACACGTTAGGGTGAGTAGAGGCTCGAACTCGAATTCTGGTCGTTTCCCTTCATTTGTGACAATAATTCCGTCTGTAAGCGGTAAAGCATTATGCCGTTTTCTGCCATTACTCTCCGATTCATCATCCAAACGCGTCTCGGAGGTGAATTCGACGTTCTTATAAAAAGGCGCGTTTTTACACAGTCCTGCGGACTGACTGAAACTCCGCGACGTCCGTTGAAAATATGGGACATGTCGGAAGGGGGGGGGGGGGGGAGGGGCATTTGAGAGTGTCACCAATTGATGAATAAAGGATAGTCTTCCCCTAAGTTTTCAAAATTGCATTACTTAGGCTATTCATGTAAACACATTGTATGAAATGCATTACTGCATTGCTGTTGTTTAATAAAATGAAATAAAATCAATCAGACAAAATCAAATAAAATTAGTTGTCCTTTATTCCTGAAATTGTTTTAATTCTTTGTCTCCCCTGGTTACTAATGTTGCGATACGCGATATCCGAATATCCGGTATCCGTGGTAGTTGAATAAATAACATGTCTACCATAACAAACCAGTTTGCCGACTTTCTATTATCCTGAGTAATCTACCATTACTAAGAACTCATCAACTAACTATTTGATTCACTTCTTATACATAATTTCTAATCTAAAGGTGGACTCCACTTTGCATGCATTATTTGCTGGCATGTATGGCAAGCCTCTGGCAGGTTTTTGAGTTGTAAAAGGAAACCTATCTACAAAAGTATAAATTAGTAATCCGGTTTATAGATTTTGAATCATGTTTATTTATTTTAAGATATTTGTTTACTTTAAAACCCAGATCTGTCATGCAAAAAAGATTTGGAAATTATTTTAAGCCTGAAGAATTCAACTGAATCAGCGAGATTTAATGCCAATAATTCCCTACAAGGAGACACCGGCAATGAAACTGTTTAGCATGGAGGGTTTGACTGCATTGCAGGTGTTTACAGTCCTTCTGCTTATTCATGGTAAGTAGTTTTTAATTCATTCATTGAATAATTCTTATATTACGTAAGTAGGGTATGATAAACAGGTTGGTACATTTAAACAATAAACGACATCTTTTGCTCGAAACGATAACTCAATACTTAAGTTCTCTATCATAGTCATAATATTATATGATTATACAAGTAGCCAACATTTAACGTGCAATCATAGGTCATAAGTTGAATTGAATTTTCTTTAGTGCCGTTACAGGAGTAGATCGTACATAAACTGCAGTTTCGGCAAACAGTACATATATATATGAATATTCAGGACTATATGCATTTAGAATATTATATACGTCTTCAAATGCTCTTGTTCAGCGCTTTCACATACTGATTTTAGCGGGCTAAAATATTTGTTCATTGGTTTACTGTATAACCATATTGACCGGCAAATTACACACACAATCCCATTGACTTTTCTGAGCGGGCTAAAATATTGTAATTTTGTTGGCTTATCCATCAAACCTTGAAGGCAATAACATTTGAAAATTGCCCTGCTCAGATGTCTGATACGGTTAATAATAGCATTTACTTAGGTATTATTATCTTGATCTGATAAGAGCTTTGTTCCTACAGTGTACATGGTTTTCATGTAAAGCTCAAAGAGAATTAAAAACAAGATACCTAATATGGTGAGCTATATAATCGGGGCAGCGCCAGGAGCGTCACGACGTGACGGACATGTGCGCTATATAAGAAGCTACCATTATTAATATTATTATTATATATATATTAATTCAAACATATATTTTCCTTCCCAGGAGCCAGTGGTCAAACAGCAGATGTGTCAGGTCCTTCCAGAGCAGTAAATGGCACCAATGTCTCACTCACATGTACTTTGAATGGTGGATCTGCAGCCAGGATTGATTGGCTTGAAGTTAGTGGAGGTGGTTCTTCAACTATTTTTAATGGAGAAGACACTTTCAGTATTAATCCTAAATACTCTAATTTTAAGGTGACATCATATTCACCAACTGGATCTGAGATGACGATTGCGAATGCAGATATCGAGGATGATGGGGTGTATAGATGTGTTATTCCATCAGACCAAACTGCCACTCCTGTAACTCTGGTGGTAGAAGGTGAGTACAATACATGCATTTTATGAATTGTGTGTAGAATGGCAAGGTATTTTAGATTTAATGTGAGAAAACAAATCGACTGGGGGAAGTTATAGTAAAGCCCTAATAACTTGAGGCTCCCATCAAGTTCAAGCCGTAGCTTAAGATGGCGGTCTCCTTCATTTTTCAATTTTGAAATGATTTGTAAACTTTTTTTTTAAAGACATAATTATTTAACTGAATTGTATTATTATATGATTATATATGTATTTTTAACTTGTGTTAATAATAATATAATATATGTACCTAGTTCGTATATTAATGTCTATTATGTTGAAAATGCAGGAAAAAAATTGCTCTTAAAACACTCCTTTTAACCTTAGACCTATTTGTAATTAACGACTCTTACATGTACATGTATTATTCATTTTAATTTCAGAGAAAACAATTTTGGTTAAGTAATTGTACATTATAATTGTATGGTAATAGTCTGATTGTGAATTGCATACATTTGGTGTTGTCAGATACATTTAGGGCAAGCCATAATGTGTGTCCTACCTAGCAACAACTAATGTATGCAATTTGCATTCTGGCTATTGAAATACATTTATTTGTAAAATAGGTGAATTAAATAATTTGTAATGATGCACTTTACTAAGACTTAATACCAGGTACCCATTTACATCATCCGGGTTAAGTGTGGTAAATGTAGATTAAAAATGCAATAAATTTGATTGCATTACGAAAATGGCCCATTGAAGGTAACTGCAATCCTTCGGAGTCAGGCCCTCTCGATTTCATTCAGGTTACCTTCGTGTCAAACGCGCACGGCAAAGTCAATGAAAACAATGGTTACATGATGTGTAATTCACTTTAGTATATGTTATACCGTATACAAACTGTTGTTATATTGCACACTCGTACATACATGTATAACAAAATGTTTGGTGTCCCATGACACCTTTTCAGCCAATAGGATACTCGCTAGCAATACCCTATTTTATGAATCAGTATATTACTATTAGGTATTGTTAATAAGCACGACTCACTCTATGGCATCTTATATTTCTTGAGATAATCAGTTTTATTTTCCACATTATTATATTACCTTTTTATAATGTATATGATAGAAAGAAAAGTAAATATAGAGCTGATAAACCCCTTGCCTACGTGAACCAGGTGACTCCTGTATATAAGCCTATGGGAATGAGATGATTCAGTAATCAATGGGTTCTGCCATTGTTTCTTCCTACTTGTAGCTGCATCTACTAAGACATTGACTCTGACTAGTATCG
The DNA here is from genome assembly GCA_035222895.1 of Strongylocentrotus droebachiensis. Taxonomy (NCBI): domain Eukaryota; kingdom Metazoa; phylum Echinodermata; class Echinoidea; order Camarodonta; family Strongylocentrotidae; genus Strongylocentrotus; species Strongylocentrotus droebachiensis. The sequence continues at coordinate 13,278 of JAVYIG010017265.1, forward strand.
TGACAGACAATGAGGATATGTACGTAGCAACATGTGATGCTATTGGAGGCAAGCCACAGGAAACTATTACATGGACCCTCAATGGAGATCCCCAGATTAATGGGACCAATGGGAACATGATAGTTGATACAAACCCAACAGCTACAGCACCTTTATCTACCACAAAGAGCGTGTTCACATTTCCTGCAACTCTAGAGAACTATAGACAGACCTTGGTTTGTCTTTGGACATGATGTGCTTACAGAGCTGAATGAAGAGGAATCTAAAGATTTAAATATTCATGGTAAGTACGATTTGAATTATGGATATTAAGAAGGCAAATATTTTCATTATTCATATTTTCGACATGTTTGGGACAAAGCAAGTAACGTCATGTACAGACAGCACAATCAGTAGACCAATGGTTTTATATTGGGATATAAACTGCATGGATAAAATTGATGTCCTGATACCTATTATATACAGGAGTACTTAATATCAGATTTGAAAGAGTGTACATGTAGCTACTATATTTTTAATTGGATAATAAACAGTGTGGATAGAAGACACTCAGTTAAGTTTTTATGCAAAATTGACTTAGTCTGAAGTTTTGAATGGTATAGCCAAAATAAAAAACGTTTTAGTAGCAGGCTTTGAAAGGTCATATCTTTTATCCAACCTGTTCGTCTTAGCCATAGTTAGCTATTTGAAACCGCAGTTTAAGGCGATATTCATATAGAAACAAACATTGAACAGTATATACATGTAGATTTGGCACCAAGAGATCAGATTGGATTCAATTTGATCTACACATTTTTTCAGCAGAAACCTTAGGTCTCCATTGAGGTGAAGTGTCAAACATTATTTCAAAACTACTAAAAAAGCTTTAGATGATTTTGTTTTCTTCATTTCTCTCTTTCCAACCCAGAATCTGCTGCTGGTTTCACTATGACTGCCATTGTAGTTTATGAAACCCAGGGAGGAGGCATCACGGTGTCATGTACCACCCCAACTCAACCTGACCCAGCCATGATAAACTACTACATATTCTCCAATGACACACTCATACATGAATCTATGGAAGGAGTCAACACCGTCTCTGTTTCAGATCCTGAGGAGGGTACACAGTACACGTGTATGGCTGGCAATTACCTTGGAAATACAACACTAAGTGCAGCAGTACCTTATGACCCAATCAGTAAGTAATTTTGCTTTATTATTTGTACATGTATGTCTTTGATGTGAGAGATGAGCATTATTTTTGCACATCTTTTTCCTTATTATTGTTGTGTATTTTTAAATGCCAAGTTGTGGTTGGTGTGAAATTGGTGCTGGGAGAAGAGTAAGAACCATCAAAATCTCAATTAGATCACTGTTCATGTTTAGATAAAGAGTATGATTTTCTGATCAGCTTTGAATTGAAGTCTTAGTTCTCTCACTAATGAAGGGTTGTTCAGAAAATGTGTTCACGTTTGTGCATTTATTGATGAAGTTCATTTAGTGTGTGTGTTTTATTGATGTTTCGTTTGTAGAAGTGTCGTTAACTTTGGTGTCCTAAATTGATATTGTAATTATTATGATACTTTCATGATTGGTGTGGAACGATTAGTCCTTCAGTTGTGTTATGTATCAAACGTAAACAAACCATATTGTTGCTTGGTTCACTTTTCCATGTTCAAGTCATATTTGCATTCATTCATCTTTTCTGAGTAAATTAGTTTTCTTTATGTCCTGGATTGGAGGGTTCATATGTACATGCACCCATTTTCTAATTGTGACATGAGACATTCAAAAATTGTCAGTGATAGTCATTTTAATCTTGCAAATGTAGACCACTTTAGATATTCATGAAATAATGCTCATGCGCACAAACTTGTCCAGCCTTTAATATTCCTATATCTTGTATGTTGAAATGTGCTTAACCAACAGTTAAAGGGCCACTCTTATTAAAACGCGCTCAAAATGATTTAAAAAAAAAGACATGTAGAATAATTTTTGAAGGAGATTCCGAAAATAATAATGATTTTTCTTATAAATCATCAGTAATTTTGGGATCTAGCTTTAAAAATGACGACTCAGAACGCGCAGAGAAAAAGCCCAGTTTCGGTGATGACGCATCTGACGTCACTGCAGGCGCCTCTCCGGTTAAAAGGAGGGTGATTTAGGCATTAAATGTCTTTGAAAAGGCAAACTATGATATTAAGTGGAGGAAAAAAAAGACATTTATTCGAAAAAAATATGCACTTGATAATCCCAGTACGTTTCTGGGAAATTTCGTCATTCCCAATTATATAATTATCAAATTAAAATCGGACATGCCCGCAATGACGTCAAATGCGTCATCAAGCCACGTGACCGTATTACCTCTTTTTCGAGGGGTTAAATCATGTGTGTGCTACTATGCTAATCAACTAGGGGACCTACGTCTCTAAGTCATAACTGACGGTAATGAAGATTAATGCCTCACAAAATTTGGCACTAATATAGCTGATCGACACGGTTTTTATTCTGGGGCCTCACAGTAAGGAGGACATTGCTTAGCCACTGAATCATGACTGCACGCAGCGGGGGTTAGGGTATGTCACCGCCCCCACAAATACAAAAAACAAAGAAAATGCAATAAACTATCAATAATTCATCGCTTTTTTCCCCGGTCCCCAACAGGAAAAAAATTATCTGTAAGTCCATGCATTATGGTTTAAGGCATGCCCACATAGAGGATTTCCTTTATGATAGGGGTCGGAGAAAAATGCAATGAATAAACAAATAATTATTCGGTTTAATAAAATTTGGAGTGGACTATTAGGCTATTATTATTATTATTATTATTATTAACAGTGTACATGTACATCCCTCATGTTTCTACCCTCGAACATACATGTATGGGGGAGATGGACAGAGAGAGATAGAGAGATTGAGAGATTGAACGAGCTAGGGAGAGAGAGAGAGAGAGAGAGAGAGGGAGAGAGACTGAGAGAGGTGAAAGCGAGAGGACTTCAGAGGAGGGCATACAAAGTAAGGAGCGGAAAATATAATTCATTACAAAGAAACTGATGTGTTGATGCCGTGGGTGCATGTTGCAAGTGGTAAATGAAACACAAAGGATTGGAGAGTGAATTAACTCTCGAAAGCTCCTCGAAATAACTCTTGAAAGCTCCTCGAAATATAAATTGGAGTTATAAAAAATATAGGGATTTGTAGCCATGAATATCTGTCCTTTTTTAATATATTTTGTCTTTTTCTACTTTTCCTCTTTTATTCTGATGAACTTTCTGTACAATCTTAACAATACAAGTAATTCATCACTTTAAGCTCCTGATGAATGAGCCATCGTAATAAACTATGCCATTATAAATTATTATATGTGATATACAAATATCAGGAAGATACATATCAAAGGATGTGTATTCATCCAAGCAATGTATATTGTCCCCCTGTTACTTCAGCATGTATTAACCTACAATGTATCTGTGAACACGGACCAGAGTCCAAAGTCCTGTTAATGCAATGGTTGAAGCGAGGCATCATAGTATAGGTGGATATGCATACAAAATTGTTCCTCAATTTCGTCAAGAGGTTCCTGTTTTGATCGGAATAAATTCAATCGGGAAGTCCCCTGATTATTTATTTGATTCAGTATCTGAATAATATACTACTATAGAAGAAAAAAATCGGGTTTGCTGTTGGTAGACAGTGAACTGACTTTTGTAATCTTAAATTTTATATTTAGAATGATACTGATTTGTATTTATTCAGTATTTCTTTATCATTCAACAATGTTGTTATTGTACATTATACAGTTATTGGGTATACATTTTATTCGCAAAGTTGTAATATATCTAATATATCCGGGTGTGTTATATTACTGTTATGGTGATAATACATTAGCTCCGGCGAATTTCTCCCATGGATTTCTCGTCAAAAGTATAGGATTAGGGTTGGGATTTGGTTTAGGTAAAGTTTAGGGTAAGGATAAGGATTAGGTATAGTATTGGGTTAGAGTTGAAGCAAACAAATGGTTTGTGTATGAAATTGATGCAGAACAATTATCCCGTTAGCATGTGTCATTTACAATCGCTGAGTTCTTGTAGCAAACTAGTCATAGGTTTGATCTTGTTTTAAAAAATTGCTCTTCATCCAGAGTCCACACCATTTCCATATGTGCCAACCAGGCGCGGATCCAGGGGGGGGGGGCCGAGCGGGCCTTGCCCCCCCCCCCCCCCGCAAAAAAAAAAAAAAAAAAAAAAAAAAAAAAGAGAGAAGAAAGGAAAAGAAGGGAAAGGGAAAGAGGAGAGAAAGGGAAAGAAAGAAGAGGAAGAAGAAAAGAAAAGAAAAGAAGAGGAAGAAGAAAAGAATAGGGGGAAGAAGGAGATCGGGGGGCCGAAAGAGCCTTGCCTCCCAGGCTGTTGACCCCCCCCCCCCCTCATCAAAAAAATTAAGAAAGAAGGAAGGAAAGGGAAAGAAAAAAGGAAAGGAGGAGATACGGGCGTACTGATAGGGGGGGGGGGACTTGGGAGAAATCAAATTCGAACGTGGTTTATTTCTAATTCCACAACGGTGGATTATAAATAATGCTGAAATGACATCATTTCCGAGATCTTTCCTCATTTTTTAGTAAATCATACGTTTGTATGTGTTTGTTGGAAAATGACAAATTCCTAAATTTGCAGCCAGGCAAGAAATATGATTCTTGAGATTCCTACATGTCAGGGCCCGAGGTACGGCGGGAATCGGGAGCCTCGAGCTCCCCCCCCCCCCCCCCCCACTTTTTTTGAAAAAGTATATTAAAGAGAAATAAAATAGAATGAGAGCAAGAAAGAAAGAATAGTTAACTGCCAGTGTTAAAAAACAATGAGGCATCAAAATATGCTCATCTGACCGTGATTACATGCCTAAAACCCCTAAGCTTCCGGGGGCTCTGCCCCCTGGATTCCACCTAGGGCCCTACGGCGGGCCCTTAGATGCTCATCTGACGGTAATTTAATGCCTAAAACCCCTGATTGGGGGGGGGGGGGGGGCTCCGCCCCCTGGACCCCACGCCAAATAGTGACCTGCCAGTGTCACAACATAATAAGGTGTAAACAAAAAAATGCTCATCTGACCTTAATTACACGCCTAAAACCTCTGAGCTTCCGAGGCCGGCTTCGCCGCCGCCCCAGACAAGGATTAACAATCGAAAACGGTACAGCGAATCGTCTTCTTTCTCTCATAATCTTATGAAACGTTAAGCTTCCGCGCTTTGCACGGGAGGGGTAAACTGAATTCAGACAAGGATTCAGAGGCGAGAACGGTAATACGAATTTAATGAAACGTAAAAGCTTCAGCGCTTCGCGCGGGATGAAGGGGGGGAGGGGGGGACCTGAATTCAGACGAGGATTAAGAGTCGAGAACTGTAAAGCCAATCGTCTTCTTTCTCTCATAATCTTATGAAACTTAAAAGCTTCCACGCTTCGCGCTGAAGGGGTAAACTGAATTTCAGACGAGGATTAATAGTCGAGAACGGTACAACGAATCAGACGAGGATTAAGAGTCGAGAACTGTAAAGCCAATCGTCTTCTTTCTCTCATAATCTTATGAAACTTAAAAGCTTCCACGCTTCGCGCTGAAGGGGTAAACTGAATTTCAGACGAGGATTAAGAGTCGAGAACGGTACAACGAATCGCCTTTTTTCTTTAATAGTTTAAAGAAAAGTCAAAGCTTCCGCGCTTCGCGCAGGAGGGGGAGGGGGGGGGTAAACTTCAGACAAGGATTAAGAGTCGAGAACTGTACAGCCAATCGTCTTCTTTCTCATAATCTTATGAAACATAAAAGCTTCCACGCTTCGCGCGGAAGGGGTAAACTGAATTCAGACGAGGATTAAGAGTCGAGAACTGTACAACGAATCGTCTTGTTTCTCTAATGATTTAATGAAACGTAAAAGCTTCCGCGCTTTGCGCGGGAGGAGGGAGAATCTAAATTCAGACGAGGATTATTTTCGAAAACGGTACAACGAATCGTCTTTTTTCTCTAATGATTTAAGGAAACATAAAAGCTAAAAAGGGGGGGAACCTGAATTCAGACGAGGATTAAGAGTCGAGAACTGTACAATGAATCGTCTTCTTTCTCTAATAATTTTATAAAACGTAAAAGCTTCCGCGCTTCGCGCGGGAGGGGGGGGGGAACTGAATTCAGACGAGGATTAAGAGTCGAGAACGGTACAACGAATCGCCTTATTTCTTTAATAGTTTAATGAAACGTCAAAGCTTCCGCGCTTCGCGCACGAGGGGGACGGAGGGGGAGACTGAATTTAGACAAGGATTAAGAGTCGAGAACGGTACAACGAATCGTCTTCTTTCTCTAATAATTTAATGAAACGTAAAAGCTTCTGCGCTTCGCGCAGGAGGGGGAGGGAGAGGGGGACTGAATTTAGACAAGGATTAAGAGTCGATATGATATGACACTCGGCCCACGCTCCCGGCCGTGATTTATCCATGGTTGTTGCAATAATTTTTATTATTTACTATTTCTACTAACATTATTTTGTGCTATCACAATCATGATTGTTTCATTTTCCCTTTAAAGCAGGCGCGTAGCCAGAGTCGAGAATGGAACAACGAATCGTCTTCTTTCTCTAATAATTTCAATAAACTATAAAAGGTCAAAGCTTTCGCGCTTCGCGCGGGAGGGGGTGGGGGAACTCAAATCAGACAAAGAAAAAGGGTCGAGAATGGTACAACGAATCGTCTTCTTTCTCTAATAATTTCATTAAACTATGAAAGGTCAAAGCTTACCCGCTTTGCGCAAGAGGGGATGGGGGGTGGGAACTGAATTCAGCCAAGGATTAATAATCAAGAATGGTACAACGAATCGTCTTCTTTCTCTAATGATTTAATGAATCGTAAAAGCTTTCACGCTTCGCGCGGAAGGGGTAAACTGAATTCAGACGAGGATTACGAGTCGAGAACTGTACAACGAATCGCCTTGTTTCTCTAATGATTTAATGAAACGTAAAAGCTTCCGCGCGGGAGAATCTAAATTCAGACGAGGATTATTTTCGAAAACGGTACAACGAATCGTCTTTTTCTCTAATGATTTAAGGAAAATTAAAAGCTTCCGCGCTTCGCGCGGGAGGGAACCTGAATTCAGACGAGGATTAAGAGTCGAGAACTCTACAACGAATCGTCTTCTTTTTCTAATATTTTAATAAATCCTAAAATTTTACGCGCTTCGCGCGGGAGGGGAAAAATTAAATTCAGACGAGAATTATTTTTTCGAGAACGGTACAACGATCGAACCGTCTTCTTTCTCTAATAATTTAATGAAACGTCAAAGCTTCCGCGTTTCGCGGAGGAGGGAGGGGGAAACTCGCCCCTCCCTGCACCGACCCCCCCCCCCCCTCCTCCGCATTACGTTACTGTTGGTCACCATTACCTCCCAATATTTGGCTCGCATAATTTCAAATTTGGGCCCCCCCCCCCTAAGAAATCCTGGATCCGCGCCTGGTGCCAACTATTGCTGTCTTAGCAAGTCTCTTGGTGTCTTCTGTCATCATCAACATCATTCAGTTCATCATATCGAGGAGAAATGAAACCAAACAAGGTGACTACATTCATCAATTATAATATAACAATTGAAAGATGTAATCAGAACGAAGATTGGCTAAATGTTTGTTTCATGATTGCTTTACATGCTAAAAACACATGTGTTTGCTTGTTAGTACGCAATCAGAGGACCGACGGCTTTAAATTCTCTCCGCGGGATTTGGTAATAAGGATTAATGCATTACCAAAAGTAATATGCACATTGAGATGGTTTCGAACCCGGGACCTCCCTGTTAAGAGGTCATTACACTACTCCTGAGTCATCTCACCTCCTTTGTTGGGTATAGATAATGAAACCTTTCATCACGTTGACATCATTTCCTTAGGAAAACATTCCACTTATAAAGGATTAATTTTGGTTTCAAGTGGTATCTTAACCTTTCCAATATGCCAAATTATAGCCTATGAACTATCCCTGGAATTAAAACCCGCCAAGATATATTAATGGAAAGGTTATTTTCAAGAAAGACTGGGTACATTTGACACAATCGATTGGCAATAAGAATAATTCATGTACCCAAATAAAATTTCACTTAAAACTTACCTTATAATGATTATTTCTTAAAACCTGGTTATGGGTGCACATCAGTAATTTCACTTATCAGATTTGTATGTAAATGCCGAGTATTTTTGTACTTTTGTCATTGATCCACTTAGCCACATTTATTATGAATAATACAAGAATATCAAGGAACAGTTCATATAAATGAAAGCTTCTTATACATTCACAGAAGATAATTGAGCCAAAAATAACGCAAGCCACCTAACAAAACTCTTCTTAATATTTGTTTTGAAACTTCATAGGCTATCATGAAAAGCGGATTCATGATATAATGTATCTATTCACTTCTCATTGCTTTGGTATTGCTTAAAGAGATTGTCTAAACATAATACTGGAAGTTGATAGGGAAAGTATTTTTTTTTTTTTTAAATGCCTTTGCCCAAACCATATCTATCACCAGGATAGTGCTCTATTTACTTGATTTAAATGTTTACTTCCTTCTTGATAAATGTGCAAAATAACTCTTTTGTGCATTAGAAATATGTTAGCATTTCGATATTTGTTTCTTCTTCTTATCTGAAAAAACAGGTTTCGAGGAGTCAGAAAGAACTCTTTCTAGGTTAGTATTCAGCAGTAAGGAATTGAATATTCGAATATTGAACAGAGCAGTTAGAATAGTAAACAGAAAAAAAAAATATATCGATCACACAAACACATGCGCCCACCCTCTCTCACGCGCACACTCATGCACGCACATACGTACACGCTTCTTGTTTAAATCGAGGACTCGTAAGTGCACATCACACAAGTATATAAACAACGCCCCTCACACACTCACACACACAAACGCACACACGCACACACACACACACACACAATTACACGTTCACGGTGTAAAACGGGGAACATGTGGTGAACCATACAAACCGATGACTCTTTTTCTTAAAGGATATACGACAAAATAAAGATGTTTTCAGATCACAATTAATGTTATAAGTATTTTATTTGGTCGTTGGGACTTCTATTTTAAACTTTGAAAAAATCGAGGACCTCTCATACTTTCATTTAAACTAAGGACACATATGACTTCAGGTACTCCTTATTATTTTCTTTGAGGACCGAGGACACACCCACTTATAAAAGATTTCCCCCTGGAAATCGAGGACACATACTGTATATAGCTTTTTATGAGCTGACTATTCTTTTTCCACTGAAACCGAGGACAAACACATTCTGTATAACATATTAATTGAGACAAGGACACCACACTGTATAATATTCCCCCATGAGGACCGAGGACAAATTTCTGTACTAAAATACCAAGTAAACCGAGGACACATACCTCATAAATTCCGCTAGGAACTGAGGACCTACATTGTATGGTGTATAAGCCTTGGTAAGGAACCGAGGACACATGCTTTACTAACTTCTTCAGTGAACCGAGGACACATACCTCATAAATTCTGCTGGGAACCGAGGACCTTTGCTGTATCAGCTTTGCTAAGGAACCGAGGATACATACTGTTACAATGTCCTAGTACCGAGGACACATAATTTATTGAAATCCGTAGGAAACGAGGACACTATATGTATTTTTGTATGTCTTGTATTACCTTTCCTTAGAAACTGAGGACACATACTGTAGGCCTATTTTAATATTCCTTGGGAACCGAGGACAATTACTTATCAATTTTCAAAGGGCTCTGAAAACATATATTTTGATGATTTTCCTAGTGACATACAGTACTTTTATGTCCAAAGGTAACCGACGAGAGGTATTGTATTAATTTGCCATTGGAAGCAAGGGTTTCTAATTAAGCCAGGTCAATGAGGTCATATGATAAAATGTGATGCTAACTTTAAAACAAAATTTCCTAAGACATCTGAAAATGTTGACCCATAAAATAATTCAGGTATACATATTTGAATGAATATGAAAACAATGAGCACGTTAAAGTAACTGTCGCCACTGATTTTCATTGTGCATTTGTGTTAAATAAAGAAGAAATAATTATTGTTTTGTCTTGTTTCTTTCTCTCTTCTCAGTACTTTTATGTCCAAAGGTAACCGACGAGAGGTATTGTATTAATTTGCCATTGGAAGCAAGGGTTTCTAATTAAGCCAGGTCAATGAGGTCATATGATAAAATGTGATGCTAACTTTAAAACAAAATTTCCTAAGACATCTGAAAATGTTGACCCATAAAATAATTCAGGTATACATATTTGAATGAATATGAAAACAATGAGCACGTTAATCTAACTGTCGCCACTGATTTTCATTGTGCATTTGTGTTAAATAAAGAAGAAATAACTATTGTTTTGTCTTGTTTCTTTGTTTCTTCTATATCACTACATGCACATATTAAAAATTGAGGTATTTACTACTCACTCATCATCTCAACACTCTCATGACAATTTATCCAAGATGTCAGACTTCATATATTACAAGCCAGTGCTACAATTCATTCAAAGTCGTGCAGTACTGGTGTAGGCCCTTACAAGATTTGTTTTAAGGGGGGGGGGGATTCCCTCTTATTGTACCCTGGCATAATGGCAAGGTGAAGACCCCCCCCCCCCCCTTTTTTTTTGCGTGATTGTCTAATCGGCCTGGTTAATGGTTCTACAGTTATAATAGTTCCGACGACACAGCCTTAGAAAACAGTGTAAAACATTAGTTATACAGTATTTTACGTTTCTTTATAACAATGAAACAACCATTTAATCAGAAAAAGTTAAACACAATGGAACACTTAAAAGGGTAACAAAATGGTATTGGTAACACAATTCACAGGATTATCATGGTCCTACAGTAATTGCCCTCATACTACCAATCAATTGAAACCCCAAATCCATCTTTATCAACGATAATAAATCATACCTGCGGAATGTAAACTACAAAACGAACAAGGTTCTGGAAAACTTGGTATTTGGTCATGAATAGAAAAGACGGCTTCATCTCTGTTTATCATGTCAGAATGCTGCTTCAATGTTACACGATCTTCAGGTACATGTATAACATTCTCATGCAACGACATTAAGATGAGCCCCTCAGATACAATCAAACAATTATACATAAGAGGTACCAGATTAAGACACTTTTAAAACAAACAAAACTTGTAAAATATTTTAAATCCCAAAGAAGATCGAACGATCTTCAGGTCCATGTATAACAATTTTCATGTAACGACATTAAGATAAGCCCTTCACATACAATCACACAATTATACATAACAGGCAACAGATAAAGGCTGTTTCAAAACAAACAAGACTTGTAAAATCTTTTAAATCCCAAAGAAGATCGTTTGATCTTCAAGTACATTAATAACATTCTCATGTAACGACATTAAGATACAGCCAATGTAAGCCTTTCAGATGCAATCATATAATTATACATAAGAGGTAACAATTCAAGGCTATTTTAAAACAAACAAAACTTGTAAAATCTTTGAAATGCCAAAGAAGTTTTTGAATGTAAAAGTAATAGCTTAACAGTTGAATACACAAACTACATGTGTACTAATAATATGCATATATAATAGCGCATAATATAAAAGGTCGTTATTAGCTTTACATATAGATACAAAAAAACATACAAAAGATGCAAGAAATATTAAAATTATTAAAACAAGGAAAACTTATCAAACAAAAATTATAAACAGCCTCTACGCACTTTTCAAAGCAAACTGAATCAAAAACAAAAAACGAAACATATTCTTCAATTTGATAAAAGAAATAAGATTACTGTAAGAACAGAAGAGTAATAGAATTATGATATGGGATATATAACAAATGTCATAGCTGAAATTATATTGAATAATTAAATAATAACATTTACTGAAAAACGTTTATTTTAGAAGATTTTTGAGTAATAAGAGAGAACCGGCATCACGGCTGTACTGTAGGAGACTGTTCCAAAGGGAAATGGCCATTACAGTGAATATGCAGTTACCATAGTACTTAGTATGGGATTTCGGGATTTCGGGAGTTGAAGACGATTGCGCTGTTGGGATATCAAGGCAAGTGGAAAGGTTTCGTATAAGGGTGCATTAGATCCTGAATATAGGAAGGAGCCTGTTCTCTCAAAGCCTTACAGGTGAGTAGGAAAATTAAAAAACAAGCAACGTCATAAAAGAATATTTCCTAGGATTGTTATTGCAACCATGTGAATAATATTCAAGGCAAGTGACCATGTGGTATGTCTAGGCTATTTATCTTTATCATTATACATGTACTGTACAATTATGATATAAACTTGATGCTCCATTCTTCTAAATTTTGGTGTAAGCGGCATTTGATTTGAGTCATTGGCTTTGAAGAGAAAATACATATATATATATATATATATATATCTATGATATATATATTAAATGTTTACTAAGTCAACAAACTCATGCTGCATTGATAGAATTCCCTTGAAAGCAACCATTCTTTGACTTGTACAACATAATCGCTTATTTTCTACATAACTACCTAATCAAACAAGTAACTTTTAAAAACAAAAATTTAGAAAATAATCTGTACAACTGTAACAATTATTAGAGTTTCATTTGTAGATAAGGTATCATAAACTTCTTAAGGGTTTGTTTTTGTTTGTTCTTGTTGTGAGGGAGGGGAACTGGTACAAATAACTGCATCCAGTGAAAGATAAGAAGAAAGGAAGTCATTTGCAAAACAGAGAGATTCTTTCAAAAGGTTCTGAGTGAGTACATTCAATTCCAGTTTTAAAAAGGGCAACAAAATACTTGTAAGACAATCGAATTATTATCCCAATGCTTTATGAGACCTACAAGGAATTGTCTCTATAAACAATGCCATCAACATTTGTTTAATTATGTATGTACTACTGTAGAAGTGTACTAATGAAATACACTGTACAAGAAATGCTCGCTTCTACCTGACAAGGTGAGATAAATGTCACTTTCTGGGAGTTCAATTATTATATGAACATGTAACAAATAATGAATATCACAAATTGTATTACTTTGCATATTTAAGAAGAGTTTTCTTATTATTTCGCATATAATCTTTGATGTTGCGCCATGTACGGGCATTAAGTACAGGATACTTGCTCTTCAATTCTTCGATTTCGAACTTTCCTGGTAGGCGAAGTGCTAGGACACAACTCAAGGTTCTTATAGCTCTGATCTCAACTTCATTCCACTTGCGCTTTGATGTAAGGGAGGTAATTCGTTTTGTGCAGGATGAAACGGCATCTGAATGAAACAGATAAAAAAGAAACAGAAATGGTAGTTAAAAATTGGACATTAATTAGCTGATTTTTAAACTGAAATTAGCTTAAAGGCGAAATATATGGAATTTTAGTGTGCACGATTTTTTTAAAAATTTCACCTGAAGCACACTTAACCAATCTCAGGCTAAAGGCCTTGCACAAGATAATGATAGTTAATATATGTGATTACATGATATTTGACACGTTCCTCTCCCATATTTGATGCGTTTTCTAGGTTCTCTACTGATTTTATTTGTCTTTTTAAAATTAAAAAAAGCAAAAAAAGCTAACAATAGTTTAAAAGCACTAGACGTGTAGACAAAAAACAGCTAACACAAGAAGCTTTTGGTGGGAAAACATATGTGTATACCGTCTTTGAAAGAGTTCTGAGTGGAGAATGCTGTAGAATTAACAATGATAAAATATGCTCTTTTAGCTCACCTGGGCAGCAAGCCCAAAATGCCCCCATTAGTCTGATACAATTGTTTGCAAACTTTGACGACCTTGGAAAATAACGTAATG
>JAVYIG010017266.1:0-27088 GCA_035222895.1 Strongylocentrotus droebachiensis
GCTAACCTTGGAGATGGCTGTTTTGATTCTTTGTATCTTATTATCTTACAGTTGAATGTCAGGAGTGTCCTACATCAGGGTTGGATGTGTTTGGTGGCTATCAGTATGTCGTCTACCATAGTCCAGATGGTGTCGGCAGGATATTCTCTGAAACACGTGCAAACTGCCAAAGCTTAGGGGGTGACATGCCAATCATTACATCAGCTGAACAAAATGTACGTACGCATTTTTACCGTCTATTACATTAGATTTTTTATCAGAATTCTCATGGAGCAAAACGTAATACTGAAAGCCTATTTGGTTTTTCAAATGAAACATTTTTTGACCGATGCCTTCTTATTCCTATGCAGTATCAGGATTTGTTGGGCACCTTTTTTTGTTTCTTCTGAACAAACATGGCAGTGGAATATTGCCAAGAATGATAGCAAAAATCATATTTCAATTAGCAGGTTTTCCGTGAAGTTAAAATTTTCAAGAAAAACTTTTATTGACCGGTAGGCGTTACTCCAACCACTCAACAGGTACACCATGGACAATTCCCAGATGAAGAAAAAGAAAAAAAAAACTAAACTGGTGCTTGTGTCCACTGTCTCACGTTTTTTCCACCAGTGAACCTAAATGCATAAACCTTAGTAATTTATTGTGTTTGGAAAATGTGATATCTAAAACACCGATTTGAATTTTTAAGAGTACTGATGGAGCTTTCCCATTGTAACCAGTACCGCAATTGATCCGAAAATGTTGAGAGGGAACGCAAGAGCATGTGACTCAGATATTGATCCTTTGAATCGGGGGGGGGGGGGGGGGGGTTCACTCTGCTTCTACCATAGCCTCTTGTCGAAGGCCCCTCGCGTTGTTGGAGTCCGTAAATTCTGGCTCGCTTCGCTCGCTCGCCAGAATTTACGGACTCCAACAACGCGAGGGCCATCGACACGAAATGAGAACATTTTGCATTAAACAACATCGATATCAGTTTCTAAATGTATTCCTCTTCTCTCCATTATGAATAGGATTTCATTGCCATGAGATTAACGGAGGGTAATGGTAACTATTACATCGGCTTAGAAGACATGGATGAGGATGGTTCATACAAATGGACTGATGGAACGGCCCCTCGGTATGTATCAAGCAACATCATGATATAATGCCACTAATTTTTTTATTCATTTTTCCTATAAAGAATATACATGACGTTATTGATAAAAACGATTGGCAAACGAGCGCGGAAAAGGGGGCAAGGAAGGCAATTTGCCCCCCTGACGAATTTCAACCAGAAAAAAAAGTAAAAAATGATTGAATCTGCAATTAAATGTGGAATTTGTAAAACCCGACAGTTTTTGTGATTGGTCGGCTGGTTTTACCTGACTGCTAAGAAAGCATGTGTATGCTTCTAAGTAAGCACCAAGAGGACCGACGGCCTTAAGTACTCTCCGATGGACTTGGTAATGAGGAGTATAGCCTTACCAAAATACAGTACCACATCGACTTGCAACTTGGTTTCGAACCCAGATCTCCCGGTTACGGAACCACTGATCTACCACTGAGCCATCTTGACTTTAATCATTATTCAAATCGTTTCAAACTAAAATCTAATTTGAGAGTCATTACACCTCGTAAATCATTGAATTATTGCTAGTAATTTGGTTTTGTCCTCAAATAAGGTCTTTATTCAATTTTTATCGAATCATAAAACAATTTAAGCAAATGTACAAAATGATGGATACAAACATTTGACAAAGATATAGTGGACCTTTGTCTCATATATTTAGTATGTCCGTGGAATTTATGATGTGCTTTGATACCAAAAACATTTGTAGGCTTATAATACATATAATCAGTAGCGTACGCAGGATTTATTTCAAGAGGGGGGTTTTAACATTTTTAAATCGGGCCGAAAATTTCGCAACGACTCAGCCAGCCGCTGAATAAGGGGGGGGGGGGGGGGGGTAAGAGGACCCTTTTTTTTGGCTCCAAAATACACAATTTAATTCAAATTCAAATGCACATTTATTCGGCAAAAGATAAAAACATCAAAATGAAATCATTATAAATACTGGGATTGCTAAAATAAGTTAAAAACTTGTAAACAAGCAACCCCAAAATACACACATAACCCCCCCCCCTGCGTACGCGCCTGCATATAAGTTAAAATCTTTCAAGGTATGCCAACTGGGAAACCTCTCTTGACACCGGTTCGGGCTATCAACCACCTTACTGTGCTGTGATGAGGTCTCGACCGAGCCTCACTGACCCAAGTCATGGACGATGGAACCGGGTAACATGCACAACACGAAGACGAAATATCTGCCAAATACCTATCGGTAGGTATTTCAAGTCATTTTGCGTATTAATAATCTGGATTTAAATAGCAAAACACCGTCTCTGAGCGTTTTACAGATACTTATTACCCCATGTGTCACCATGTGTCACCATGTTTAGTCTAGTTCTGAAAGGGGAATGTAAGATAACATTGTGCCACGTTTTTCTTGATCACTGTTGGTAGACATTTTATACGAAATATTTACAATCGAATTTATTTTAATGTTTTTGCCCACTTTTTATCTACGGCGTGTGAAATTGTAATAATTTAAAAAAAGTAAAATTGGAAACAGATTGAGAGAGTGAGAGAGAGAGAGAGAGAGAACCCGATGTAACATCTTAAAATGATAATCAATCACGAATTTCAAAACGGCCAATTTTGAAACCAATAATACGCAATGATGATTATCAATAGTAATAATGACGCACAAATAATCGTACAAATGATACCAATACAGGTATATCAGAAAGCTTTTTTGATTATTATGTAACGATCAATCACATTTTGCTTTTTAACACACTATTTCGAGGATCGTCAGCTATCATCCCTGCTCTAGACAGGCTTTCATTTCTGTACCATCCGAAAATTAATTACAAATGATGAGAGCCGAACAGAAAATCAAATTGTTTACTTTAATTATTATGTAAAGATCTACTTAATTTACCAAGATAAAGGGGGAAGAATTCACTTACACTCGTTTAGGTGATGTCGTAACATATTTACTGAAGTGAATGTTGATTGCTTTACAACGAGGAATGCCAATTAAATATATACCGCTGTATCATTTTGATGATGTTCTTGAAGCCTATAAGTTTTTGGTTCATTATATACTCCAATAGTAATTTCGAAGAGTGTTCTTGCTGTAATTAATTAATCCATCATTTGCATGCTTTATTGAGATTTATCGCGCTCTCTAGATTTTAATGACACTAAAGTTTAGTAGCTGTAATCCAATTTTAGCGTAATGTTTTATTTAATGTTACATACACAGACGTTGACTGTAGATGGCAAGAGCTCGGTGAATCACAGTATCTCATCAAGTTCACACCTCATGCAACGCCAAGTGCTGCCAGGGAAACATGTCAAAGTTATGGAGGCGATTTGGCTCTCATCAAGACATCCGAAGTCAACGTAAGTCTACTGACATATTTTATACAGTATTCACACGGTCAAGATGATTAAGATAATTAAGGAAACTTAAATGTACACAACAGGGTGAATTAAATATATCTAAAGAGTTTTAATATTTACACCCCCGATGGAGAGACCCCACTCTAGTAACCGCGAAAAACGCCGAACCCGATTCCACTTACCGTATTCTCAGGAAATCATGTTTGTTGTCCCTTTCAGGTTGTTCGCGGGGGGGGGGGGGGGGGGAAGAAGGGTAGGCGTGTGGACTTCATTCGCAATCGCCTTGTATATCATGATTAACGCAGTGCTTTACTGAATTATACGGCAGAAACGAATGAAAGCAAATATATTGATATGCAATAAAAAAAAAACTATACAAAAGAAAACAAAAAAGGTCATACTAATTTTGAAAGGCTGAACCCCCCTATTAAGTGTTTTAGAATCATTAATCCTCAAAATATATTTTGCATAGCTATCAATGCTTGATTGCTCTTTCAAAGGATGAAAGGCGTACTAATAAAATAAATATTCAAATAAATATTCAAATAAATATTCAAATAAATATTCAAATAAACATTCAAATAAATATTCAAATAAATATTCAAATAAATATTCAAATAAATTCAAACATTATGTCGCAATGTGCAAGATAACAGAAAAAAATTACAATATAAAGAAAAAAAATAAGTGCCGTTAACATGCACATGCAGCTTATACAACAAAATGGGAAAGCGAGATAAATAGAGAGATATAAAGAGAGAGAGAGAGAGAGAGAGAGAGAGGGATATAAGCGAAATAGATAGATAACGAGAGGGACCGCTACAAAGAAAAACACAGGGAACAATTTCAGTTAACACTAAGGTTTTCTATTCTGACTTAACTTGTGAATAAATCATAAATTTATTCAGATTTTTTCGTTTCCATTTTGCTTACAGACATTTCTCAAAGCGCTTCTACCTCCATTTAATCCAAGTGATCCATATTTTTGTTACTATTTCGGGCTTTCGAGGATTAACAAGGGAACTTTCTACTGGCTGGATGATACTACACTCGAGTACGTCTTTATATATGTGTGCTCTGTCAAGATCAGTCTAGAGAAAAGACTTCTCTTTTTAGAGTTAACCTGTAGTTACAATTCTCCGCGGAACACTTTTTATTCAAATGTATCCAGTGTCCATTAAAATATATACTTTATTAGCATACTTTGCTATATCAAACAATATTAATACTGAGAGAGTTACCCTGTTGAAATAAAACGAATAAATAAATAAATAAATCAATCTACGTTTAAAGGTAGTATATCCCTTTTGCAGCCAACATCAAATTCTGCAGAACTTTGCAGGAATCATGAGTATGTCACGTATGTCCTATCTTTGAGAATTAAACATTTAACTAACTTAGCAGTGACCTAGTTATTCAAGGGAAATCGTTTACTATCTAAACTTCACTTCAGACACTGTTAAGTGACTGACTGAATCTTTAGAATTTGTTAATAACATATTTAAAATTAGCTGTAGAGGGTACATAAGGATTTGTACACATCAATGACCCGCCAACTACCCCCTAGGGCAACCACCCTCTAGGACGACTACTCCCAGGACAGCTACCCCCGGAAAACTTCCCCCTAGGAAAACTACCCCCGGCCAACTACCCCCGGCCAACTACCACCAGACAACTATTCTAGGGGGTAGTTGTCCGGGGGATAGTTGTGCGGGGGCTAGTTGTGCGGGGGCTAGTTGTCCTATATAGGGGCTAGTTTTCTGGGGAGTAGTTGTCCAGGGGGTAGTTGAATGGGGGTGGTTAACCTAACCGGGGGAGGGGGGGGGGGGGGGTGTCCAGGGGGTAGGTTCCCCGGATAAGTAATGCTGGACATCCGAACCTTCGTGATTAATCTCAATATTACACGAAATATGTAATAATAATGATAATGATAATAATGAAAATTAATAATAGTTATGATGATGATGATGATAATGATGATGATAATAATATTAACGATATTATTACTACTACTACTGATGCTACTACTACTACTACTACTCCTATTATTATCATTATTATCATTAATCATGATAATTATAATAACTATCATAATGCGAACTGAAGTTATATACCGTTTTTCTCTCCTAGGGAAAATAATTGGGATACTGCCACGGACCCAAATAATGCCGACTCCTGGGGTTGTCTTGGTCTACGTGATGGCCCTTCATGGAATGACCGGACTTCGTCGGAATTGTTACCGTACATTTGTGAGCGCACACGAGGTATGAATTATGATAATCTAACATTAATTGTGTTCTTGCGACAGTTGCTTCGGGCTATATTTCAACAATCGTATCGTCCCATCATCATAAGGCAATTGGATTTTAGGTTAAGGTTAGGGTTCGGGTCAGGGATTAGGATAAAGGGCTTAAGTTTGGAATTCTTTTGGGGGTAAGAAATCGATCCCATTGTAGCTGGAGCATGTTTCGTACAAGCTGAATTTTAAATTTATTTTCAGATATTTCGAATATTGCGCCACTTCCTAAACAAAATCCCTTTTTATGAATTAAAAAAGCGCATTCTCCATTTTGGAACATCATTATGAGATGTATGGCTGATTCGGAACTTTTTGTTTTTTCTCTTACTACAAAAGATAATGATCACTGAGAATGTTTGTTTCAGGAAGGAAAACAATTTTTTTTTTTTTAAATTTTGCATTCTTACACCAACGAAATAAATTCATCCTCAGAAAGAGGATGAATAATTTTCCTTTTAAGAAATGACAATGAATGCAATCGTCCTCTGTTTTATACACTTTGGAGACCAAACATAATTTTAGTCTTTTTAAGTTGAACATTGAAAAACGTAAAATATTATCATCTACCGCTATACCGACAGTAAGCTCTGTAGAATCAGAGGCATGCCTATATTGTGCAGAGAAAAGCCGACGCAATTTCCTTAATATTACACTCTTTCTCATCACGATACTCTCACAAATAGACATTCTATTGTATTATAGTATTTGATGGAAGCAGCGAAGCATCATTTGGAGGTCTAGATTATTTCATCTCTCCTTCATGGCTAGCTCGGTCTTTCTCAGATGCACGGACCTACTGTCAATACCACGGAGCTGATTTAGCACTCATCAAATCACACGATGTCAACGTATGTTCAAGTATACTTCTTTTCTTTCAGCTATTGATGTCCAAAATGTTGTTATCATGAAACCTATCTACTTTTTTGTATTAATATTTATATCACAGCTGGGATGTTAACATAGCTGTTGGTATATTGGAAGAAAAAAAATCTTCATAAAGTAATATCACGATTGAATGACGAATGTGACATACTAGGCCAACCGGTTTCCGTAAATGTCCATTTAAATCATTTCAAAAAGGTTGATTTGTAGTTGATAGCGGAGATAATATCATGTAAACACTGCCTTTCCCAAACCTTAGGCGTCAAGCTTTCCAACATATTTCAAAACAGATTATTCTCTGATGACGCCGCTATTTCATTCACATTTATACCATGACATAATAAAACTTGATCCGTTCTTTTATTCAGAATTGTGAATAGTTTAATTTATATATTTCAAATGTTACTTCTTATTATTGTTTTTTTTTTTACATGACCATAACGCGTGTACAGTCTTGCCATAGCAGCTTCGAATGAACGAATGATTTTTACGTCAAAATTGTATACTGAGCGCCTGAAGAATTGTAATTCTTTAGTTAACGCCTTTTGGGTTCCCAGTAAGTGATTGATATATGGCGATTTAATTTTCATTCGTTTATTTTATTTTTTTAAATTTCGTTTTAATTATGAAATCGACAAAAATTGCCATTGTGAAAGCACGAAAGGTAAATGAGGTTTATGAGATGACATTTTTTTTTTCTTCTCCCAACAGACCTTCCTTTATGGCAGAATTTCGGAATTAAGTGGCCCTGTATTTTTTGGTTTGACTGACCAAGCTGAAGAAGGCATGTTTAAATGGATCGATGGAACTCCTTTACAGTAGGTTAAAGAACTATAGATTGCATAATTAATTTGTCCTACTTTGTAATGACTGCCAAGCTCGAAAGAACTTAGATTATTCTTAAATTACATGATTTTTAAAATGTTAATTTCATTTCAGGTAGGTTGAGATAATAGACCCAATCCAAAAAGTAAGACAAAATTAATCGCTGATATTTTTCAATATAACTCGAAAAATATTAATTCATGAAATTAGTTCATCTAAAAAGCAATGTAATCGAAACGCTTTTATCGTTAACTTATGTTTGATAATGAAATTATTGCAGTCGGTTGTAAAATAACAAAATAAAAGCTGGTTCTTGCATGTCGTATAATGCAAACAAAATATTTTTATCTTTTTACGTATCCAAGTGCCTAATTATGAATACAAATCCGCGTCATTTGAAAATAAAGATGTTCATAAATGCAATCGAAATGTGGGTAAGACAGTAGTACATAATTTTTTTTTCTCGAATAAATAAGTTGTATGCATTGTTTGATTGAAAATTATTGTGGATAAGCTTATGTTTTGATTAAGAGAGTATATTCCTTTATAATGTTTTGGCTCAAAAGTCCAGTTTGAGAAACCAGAAAGTTAAAAACCACTACGTAGGACAGTACATGGTTCATTATACTTCAATCGTTAGAATTCGGATTGCATATCTGCAAATACAATACAAAAAACACAGGAAAAACACCCCCATCCACTAAAAAAGCATAATATTTCATAAAACCATTATTTCATATGACTCGGTCTGACTATTTATTTGTACGTATGCTCCTACATGTTTGTTTTCCGCTATCCTTCATTCCATACATACAGATATGTAGCATGGAGGGATCCTGAACCCAACAACGCTGGTAATGGTGAAGATTGTGGCTCTCTACGTTATTCTTATGCTGATATGAGCTGGTCTGATGTACAATGTAATAATGACCGACCCTTCATATGTGAGCGCTATCAGGGTAAGTCACTAGACCTAATATATGATCGTTTCTGTTTCATCGCTTTCATAATTGTTTGTTCTCTCTTTTAAATTGCTTAAAATGTGTTAAAGGAAACTACCAATTTCAAAGAGTGCAGTTAATCCACTGTTATCGACTCGCAGAAAATTGAGGATGTTAACCCCCCTGTTACACCCACAAATGTAATAACGCCCACAAATGTAATAACACTTTACCCACAAATGTAATAACACCCACAAATGTAATAACACTTTACCCACAAATGTAATAATTTCACCCACAAATGTAATAACCACTTTACCCACAAATGTAATAATTTTGAATCAACCACAAATGGGGGTGTTACACCCACAAATGTAATAACGCCCACAAATGTAATAACACTTTACCCACAAATGTAATAACACCCACAAATGTAATAACACTTTACCCACAAATGTAATAACACTTTACCCACAAATGTAATAATTTCGAATCACCCACAAATGTAATAATGACTTTACCCACAAATGTAATAAATTTGAAGTGATATTTTGTCAAATTTGTTCAAAACTAAAACCCTGTAATAAAGCATGGGTATAGCGCGCAGTCTTTACTCCAGACCCGGTTATTTCAAAAAATAAAAAAATCTTCAAATCTAAGACCCCATAATCCTTTTCCTGTGGAATAACATGAGAATCGAGCGTAGTCTTTCCTCCAGACACGGTGATTCAAAAGTTAAAAAAAAAAAAACTTTTAAAATAAGACCCCACCATCTTCCAAACTAAGACCCGGTAGTAAAGCATGGGGTTAGAGCGTAGTTTTTCTTCCAGACCCGGTTATTTCAAAACATTTGAAAATCTTCAAAAATAAGACCCCATCATCTTATTCCTGTGGAAGAACACGAGTATTGAGCGTAGTCTTTCCTTCAGACCCGGTTATTCAAAAGTTAAGAAAAACAAAAAATCAAAACAAAACAAAACAAAACAAAGAAAAAACATTTTAAACTAAGACCCCTCCATCTTCCAAATTTAAGACCCGGTAATAAAGCATGGGATTAGAGCGTAGTCTTTACTTCAGACTCGGTTATTTAAAAAAAAAATCTTCAAACTAAGACCTCACCCTCTTATTCCTCTTTTTTTTCATTTAAAAATAAATTACATTATAACATATGTGGATACAACACGTCACAAATAAATGATTGGTCGGCGGTCACACGAACTGACGAATCAGTCAAAATGGTCCATATATATAACACACAGAGGAGGGACCGATTCGATGGTTCGTTGACCGTCGACGATTTTTTAATCATGTAAATATTCTAACGCCCACAAATATCCTGGAATTCAATGTTCGTAGAAAAAAAAAGTAATCGAATGAGTGACCTTAAATGTATTTAAATATTGACGCTGATTGTTTTATGCATGTGATTATGAAATATGTTCACGATATGTAACATAATATATATATGTACGCTATAAGTGACATTGAAACGTTGGATTGCGATGTTATATTTTCATGAGTGCGTGAATGAATTACCTTTCTTCATGTGATGAACGTATCAATTACTTATAATGAAGACTACCAATTGGTACGCGGTACACGGTGTGAATTCATGAGAACGAAATTTATTCAAAGGCAAATACAAACAAAACACATTTATATTACAGTCTTCCCTACTTCTGAAACACTCAAGCAGCTATATAAAAAAGAACAAGTCTGAAATGATTACCGGGTTTTAATTTGGAAGATGGAGGGGTCTTAGTTTAAAAGGTTTTTTCTCTGTTTTTTTTTTTCTCTTTTTTTTTTTCTTAACTTTTGAAATAACCGGGTCTGGAAGAAAAACTACGCTCTAAACCCATGCTTTATTACCGGGTCTTAGTTTAAAAGTTTTTTTTTTTTTAAACTTTTGAATAACCGTGTCTGGAGGAAAGACTACGCTCGATTCTCATGTTATTCCACAGGAAAAGGATTATGGGGTCTTAGTTTTGAAGATTTTTTAATTTTTTGAAATAACCGGGTCTGGAGTAAAGACTGCGCTATACCCATGCTTTATTACAGGGTTTTAGTTTTGAACAAATTCTACAAAATATTACTTCAAATGTATTACATTTGTGGGTAAAGTCATTATTACATTTGTGGGTAAAGTCATTATTACATTTGTGGGCGATTCAAAATTATTACATTTTCGTTGTTCCGTTGTTTCAAGGCAAAAAGGTTAAATCTTTTATCATTTTTAATAGATAACTTGCCTTTTATCATATTTTATCACCTTTTATCATGGCACCGTTGTGTATTTGTCCCCGTATTTCTTCTTTAAAAAAATGCTAGGCGGACACTAATTACTTGAAAAACATAATGATTTTCCCATAGATCCGCGACAGATCCTTCCTGTACGTTTAATGGCAGCTACTTCATCATCCTATGGCGGAGGACTGCTGGATGCGTCATTTATCTGTCTACTCGGCTCAGAGAATGAAGAGATTCTCACATTCTCCACCAGAAGACTCGCCCGTCTGACCGAGGATATAACTGCCGATAGTTATACAGCTCCAGGAGACAGCGATATTGTATCATCTGTATTATTAAGGCAGACTCTGCAAGATACTATGGAAGGCTTGGGATTTTTCGAATGTTCTTCAGTGACAGCCAGTAGAATGACATCTGTTCCTCTTGGCATTCTTCTTTCTAGCCGTACGTATTGTATAATAACACATGTGTATTTACGATTATATACAACAACAACAAATCGACTAAATGTAAATATTTTTAAAGAGGAAATGTTCTGAATACGGAGAAATTCAAAACACTCCTAAAAATACCATAAATGACAATACTTAAGAAAATTCCCTACTGTTACTCTTAAGAACTTTTAGTTATTAACATGTAAACATTACGGAGGACATTATGGAGTGGGAGGAATAGAAAGAAAAATAATATGAAAGGAGCGATGACGAAATTGTACTGAATCAGAAAAAATAAGATTCAAATGTTGTCGATTTTTTCTTTCTTATCTGTTTTATTTTAAAGGTCAATTCCAACCCAGTGATGGTCGGTTTACAAAGACAATACATATTGGAGATGATATCACACTCAGTGCGATGCGCACGACAGGGATGGTTGGTGAAGATGGGATAAGATGGCGGAAATTCACTGATGTAGACTGGGCTAATTCACTCATTGGAACGAGTTCCGACAGTCTATCACACACAATTCAATCTGCATCTGTCGCAGACGGTGGTGTATATGTGACGTTTATGGATGGAACGTTGGGACAACATCAATTCAGCTTCATAAGACTCATCGTAAAGGGTTCGATTTTTTGTCATCCTTACACATCGATAATATATAATTACATATTGGTCGCAAGGATGTAAATTCACAAGGAACTTCAAAATAAAATTGAAGTTTTCTCTTCTGTTTTGATAAACTTCATCATATGAGTAGGCCTATATGATGGTCATTAAAATGGAATACAAAGAATCAACAAAAACCGAATCGAATTGATCAGATGTATTTTGGTTAAAAGACGGTAAAGAATAGATATCATCGATGAATCTACAGTTGTAATTTCCGTATAGTTGAATGACAGTTTCTGCAATATAAAGCCTAATCGAGGATTATAGCATTTTACAGCTTCATGTCCTAATGGTGTTCTTCTAAATTTTCACAATGGACTTTTGATTTCAAACATTATGCGTTTTGGTTCCACCTCTTTGCAATCAAGTTATCATTTGTCAAAAATCATATATTTGGATATACTTCTTTATGATTAAGGTATATATTTTAACCACTATACATTTTAGGTTCCGAACGCGTATTTTTATTTTAAGTCACTTCATTTCATTAAGCTATACGTGTTTTGGGATATCAGTAGCCAAACCCATTCCGAGGAGTGTGTGTATGTAGGAGGTGATGTTATACCACCCATCCCTGTGATTAACGCACGTGTTTGGTATACATCATAGTTGTTCATATTTCATTGTATTACAGAGTGTTCTCATGAAAGATGGAATCCACCATTATGCGACCGTTTGTGTGATAATTGTTATAATGGAGGTGTTTGCCATGAACTCTCAGGAACATGCATCTGTCCTCCTGGCCATGCTGGAAAGAACTGCCTCCAAGGTAAAGTCAAGAAATCCCTGAAGAAAATTTTACCACTAGAACCCTTTGTTCTTCTATGTCCAATACATTCTTTGCCTTAACATGAATCTTAACAATTCGAAACTAATCGTTTCATAATGGTATTACCAAATGATAATAACAACAACAATAAACCAAAAATAAGAAGAAGAAAAGGAAAAGAGGAAAAAGGAAGAAGATTTATGATTATGATGATTATGATGATAATAATAAAAATAATGATAATTAATATAATAAATCAATAACGATGACAACAGCAAAAACATTAATAACGATGATAAACATAATAATAACTAATAGTAATAATGAAACATGGATTATTTTAATGCGTACTTAAACATCGTAAGAAGATGAACTGTTTTTGTTTACTTGTTTTCATTCCATTAATACCTATTAGTTTAATTAAATTCTTATTTGTCAATGTTTATAATGAATCAAAGCAATTTTCCCTCAAAACAAGAAGAAGCAAAAGAATTGTTGTTTTTACTGATTGTAATAAGTTTGGACATTACATGCTTTTCTCTTCTCATTTTACAAAATAATTCTTAATAATGGAATTGATTTCGATGTTGTGAAATTGTTGAATCAGTTGCGTTTCTGGTGGACCGACAGAATTTTAAAAAAATCGATATTTATGAAGAAAAACGTGGAAAGTCGGAAAAAGGACCCTTTTAGAACATGTGATTTAGACCTAAATCAAACACTCTTGACATATATATATATTTCATGCAGCATGTGGGATGCATATGTTTGGCTGGGACTGTGAGTTTGTATGTGGACCAGGTCAGCCTCTGGACAAGTGTGCTGGCAGTCATATCTGTCTACCGGATCCTTATGGATGCAACTGTTTAACTGGATATACAGGAATCTACTGCAATGAAAGTAAGTGCTAAAACGAAACCAGAAACCTTTAAATGATAATGGTATTTTGACCTTTGTTTTATATGATTTGCACGGTTCAAACCTAAATCCTTACACAGAAGTTGACTATGAAAGAAGGATTACACTTTGGAGATAAATATGATAATACCTCAACATGTGTATATATGAATATAGGGTATCTATTTGCAAACAAATTATCAGGATTTCAGAATGGGTACCTGCGTATTACTTAACGAATAGATGTTAAGTTCCATGCGAATTGAAATGTTCTGTGGATCAAATTTATTAAACAATATTTCAACAGATCCAACGAGCATGCATATACCTTGTTTATTTTGTCTTAAAGCATGTTTAGTTGGTATGTTTGGAGTTGATTGTCTTCAAGAATGTCACTGTACTGATGGAGCAGATTGTGATGACTTCACTGGTGAATGTCCTGGAGATTGCTTGGAAGAATGGTCTGGACCAGCATGTCAAGGTATAATAATTTACTTTACTTTACTTGGAAATTACATATAAAGGTTCATATAACAATGCTGATTATATTTTCTTGGTAAAAAAAGACCCGAGGTAAGTCCAGAACGTTCATGTTTAGCATTTCTAGCAACGCAATACCTTTTCACTTTGATTTAAAAAGCCAATTTTTGTAGAATATTCCTTTGCCCTGATTTCATTCTCCATCTCTAAACAACAAGAGGATCTTTGTATTTTCTCTACCACTTTCTGAAAGGAAAACCGACAAGCAATTTAAAAATGCGTGTTGCCTTAATTCTGTTTCTGTTTTAAACGTAATGAAAAGTGAATGAGTAGAAATAGTAAATAAGTTAACATATTAAAGAAGGTCTTGCTCTTAACTATACTGCCCTTGACTTCTGTTTTTCAATTATATTATATATATATATTTTTTTATCTTTCCTCATTTTAGTTCCTTCTGTTTGCCCGAACGGATACCTCGGGACTAACTGTACACAGAAATGCAATTGCATAAATGGCACAGCATGCCATAAAGATTCTGGATACTGTGACGAGGTTGAAGGGCGGTGCGATTTGGGATATGTCACTGAGTCTGTCGAGTTTCCAGCTAACTGTTTGACATGTAAGATTATTCTTAGTGATATTCTAAATTGAAATACAACAAATGTTTACAAAAGAATGCTCGCATTAAAGTCCCTACCATTTTATCAATATATCAATTTAGCAAACCCATTTCCATCTATATTTTCTGACAATTATTGAAATACATTAATATGACATCATTAACACCCCAAAATAACCCACAGCTCTTAATACCCATTGTTAAATTTGTTTAATATTAATATTTGATATTTAAAACACCTGTAAAATGCTTTATAATAATATATTTGAACATTTCGTATCTGTTTATTCTGATAAAATCGAAATTTTCACCAATATTATGGGATATCCCTTCATTCCTTTCAATTTAAGTTCTAGTTTTAAGGTAGATGGTATTTCCTCCTAAGGTAATTTATTTATCTTGTTTAGTTTCAGGATGTTTCCGCTCTTGTTCAAAGACATGTCATTGTTCCGGTGGTGCTGAGGATTGTAACTTTTTGACTGGTGATTGCTTCTCATCCACCTGTCATCCAAGATGGATGGGGGATCAATGCCAAACAGGTAGCAAGGATTGAAAGAAATACGTGTCTCCTGTCAAGTGTCTGAATTATTAGGGAAATTCATCATAATTCAATTCTTCCATATTATAGTTTTCATTAATATAAGACGTACATTCAGTAATGATTCTGAGTTGCTTTTACCATTAAGCTGCTTTTATCATTCTACCAGTGAAGCAAAGAAGAATATATATTTTAATTGCAAGCTTATATATCAACACAGTTTAGCCCTCATAATTATGTAACACAATTACCATTGAAAACGATTGCAAAAGACTTCAAAACTTAACCCTAATAAGGCCGGGGGGGCCATTATGGCCCCCCCCTCCACGATTTTTCTGATTGTTCGAGAACGCATATGGATGGCGCCTTGCCGCTCGCTGACTTTTTTCTTTAGAGTCTTGCGCATCTTTCAAAAAAAAAAAAAAAAAATCGGACCTATAGTTACAAGGTCACGTGACCTTTTGTCTTTGCATGTCAGCCCGAAAATCGCTCATTTTTGTGATTTGTGTACAAAACATATGGAAATGTCATTTTTCCTAAAAATAGATCAAACATTGGTTATTGGGTCTTGTTTAAAGTTTAGGTGGTTGTTTTGGGAGTCAAAATAGTTGAATTGTAGGAAGAAATGAAAAAAAAAAAAAAAAATAACATAAATAAGTTAAAAAAACAATGAAATACATAAGAAATTATCAAAACAAGAGATAACATAAGGAATAAGCTGGCTCTTCCAATTTTTTTTGTCGTATTATTGTTCCAAATGGTCTAATGAATATATGTAGTGAAAAAGAATGTTTAAATATGAATAATATAGGATTTATGGGTAAAAATGTGATTTTATGACGTTATTTGCATAAATTACCATAAATATGCAAATGAGGGATTTTTTTCAAAAAATTGAAATTATCATATTGTTCAATACACTTTACTTGACATGCGTGCAAATTTTCGCGGACATCGGCCGTTTTACGGCCGAGATCTTAGGGGGGGCCATAATGGCCCCCCCCCCCCCCCCGGCCGTAGTAAGACTTCAAATAGCCCGGCCTTATTAGGGTTAAGGCACATGAATCTCAATAGCCTTGTGCATAACTATTGAATGTATCAATTCATGGCAATGGCATGTTAGAAAATCAGAAAGTGCTTTATCCCTGTTGGAGTGGGGTATGGATAATTGGATATTGCGCTCAACTTAATCTTTTGGAAACGTTTGAAATTTGTCGTTTCCTTGTACTATTATTCTCTTCCACTAGTCCTCTCTGCCTGTCTGTTGAACAGTCATCCACGTTTCATTATGTTGTTGTGTTCTTTTACCAAAATTAGATCGTTTTGAGACGCGCTCGGAGAAGACCAATCCAGGAGTGGCGATCTTCTCCTGTTCCTTCACAGCGTCAGCAGGGCAAACTCTTTCTTCTGATTATGTGAAGGCAGCTGTAGGGACGCTTTCTACGGAACTCTGGATAACTAGCAATAGCTCTGATACATCAGGAACAACCCTCAATAATTCATTTATCCACGGGTATATGGGGCCAGAAGAAGCCATTTACTGCTTCATCGGGTTGCCCGAGAGTGCTTCAGAGTTTGCCTTCGTAAGGCTACCTCCAAGACATTTCTTTGGTGAGTAGTCCACATTGAAGTTTATTGCAACAGTTTTCATTTTATACTCTACAAATTTCTAACCAAGTTTAAAACCGATAACATATGACAGACATAAGACCTTCCAAATAGAATAATTAACATATGCTAACCAGCTTTGTGTTTAATGTTTAAGTTTAGTTTTTAGCCCCTCGCCGACGAAGTCGGAGGGGATATAGAAACGCTGCCGTCCGTCCTTCCGTGCGTGCGTCCGTAACAAATTTGGTTTCCGATTGATAACTTCAGTAATGATTGACGGATTTTGATGAAATTTGATATGAAGTTTCATGGTATCAAAACACATCCTAATTTCGATTTCGGAGTATGAAGGTCAAAGGTCATAGCTCATTAAATATGCGAATTTGGTTTCCATGCATTCGATAACTTGAGTAATGTTTGACGAATTTTAATGAAATTTGATATGAAGGTACAGGGTATCAAAACACAGCCTAAGTTCAATTTCCGAGTATGTAGGTCAAAGGTCATATAGCTCATTAAATATGCGAATCTGGTTTCGGATCCATAACTTTAGTAATGTTTGACGGATTTTAATGAAATTTGTTATGAAGGTTTATGGTATCAAATCACAGCTTAAGTTCGATTTCGGAGTATGTAGGTCAAAGGTCATAGCTCATTAAATATGCGAATCTGGTTTCCATTCGATAACTTGAGTAATGTTTGACGAATTTTGATGAAATTTGATATGAAGGTACATGGTATCAAAACACAGCCTAAGTTCAATTTCCGAGTATGTAGGTCAAAGGTCATATAGCTCATTAAATATGCGAATCTGGTTTCGGATCCATAACTTTAGTAATGTTTGACGGATTTTAATGAAATTTGATATGAAGGTTCATGGTATCAAAACACAGCCTAAGTTCGATTTCGGAGTATGTAGGTCAAAGGTCATAGCTCATTAAATATGCAAATCTGATTTCCATTCGATAACTTGAGTAATGTTTGATGTATTTTAATGAAATTTGATATAAAGGTACATGGTATCAAAACACAGCCTTAGTTCAATTTCCGAGTATTTAGGTCAAAGGTCATAGCTCATTAAATTTGCAAATTTAGTATTGTTTGACGGATTTTAATGAAATTTGATATGAAGGTTCATGGTATAAAAACACAGCCTAAGTTCGATTTCGGAGTATGTAAGTCAAAGGTCATAGCTCATTAAATATGCGAATCTGATTTCCATTCGATAACTTGAGTAATAATTGACGAATTTAAATAAAATTTGATATGAAGGTACATGGTATCAAAACACAGCCAAAGTTCAATTTCCGAGTATGTAGGTCAAAGGTGAAAGTTCATAACTCATTAAATATGCAAAAACACCTAATTATATATGTGAAAATGTGGTTAACTTCCTTGCCTAGTAATATAATAATATAGTCCAATGGAGGTAAATTGTTCTGATGTATAAAGGCTATTTGTACCATGCGAGTGGATATGCTACGCTTTGCGTTGACTTGTTAATATTGAATTACTAATTTCATGTTTTATCCAGAAACGTAAACAGTTTTTAATCCGGTTATTATCTACTATGCAAGTTTGGTTATTAGTGTTTCAAATATTTCACATATTAATTGCCAATATTTTGTCCCATATTTGCAACGAGCGATAAATTTCAGGTACAATGTACTATAATGAGATAATAGTTACAAGCTTTCATGGTACGATATCAATACTTTGTTACCTATTTATTTTTTCTCTTATTTTGCTGTCAGGAGGGGGAGGAATGTACCAAGGAATCACAATGAATAAGTTATATACATTTTTACTCACTTTTTATGTGTTGATTGTTTTGCCCTTTGCAGTTTTACCAAGTTTTAATGGTGCACCAGAACTACTTGAATTTGGAAACTCCCACGCAGCCATCGGTTGGAGACAATGGGACCCTAGCTCTGATACCGGGGACGGACCTATTGTTGGATACAAGATATACGTGCGATCAGGTAGCAATGTCGTGTTGGCTAAAATATTGCAACCCCTAGGCATGGTGAACAATACCGACCGTTCCGTATCAAAGAGGTCTGCTGAGAATGCCGATGAGATGGTCATGTATACCGTAAATGGACTTGAAGCAGGGACAACGTACTCTGCTCAGATTGCAGCGATACGAGATGGTATCAACGGTGAAGGAGAACAAGGACCAGCATTGACATTTACAACAAAACAAGGTTGGCATCTCAAATAAATGAAATCTAAAATACGCGTTATAATGACGGTCCATGAGAAATATATTGAAATGCTTGAAATATCATGAACCAAATTTAAAAATGGAACAGCTGAAATAAATTATGAAAAATGAAGAATGTAGATATTGATTATTACAATATCAATATACTTTCCATTAATTGAACAATAAGCACACGCTTACACACGCAGGCACCCTCTGCCTTGCGCGCGCACACACAATTTTCCATATGTGAATAATAAATGTCTAGCCGTGCTAGTAAGCAATCTACTGGGACTGGTCTGTTCGCTGCCATTACAATCAATTATGATCATATGCTGGTATCTGATTCATTTATCATTTATCTATCAACTCTGATGCTACCTCGGTATTTTAAATCTAGTATCTGATTTATGTATTATATATCTACTGACTCTGATGCTACCTTGGTATTTCTAACTCCTGTCTTTTCTTTTCACTACTGTTTCTTCTCCACCAAAATGAAATTCAGATGATATTCCTTCAGGTTCAATAGCAACTGCCGTAGGAAGCGCTGTTGGTGCTATTGTTGTAATTGTTATCGTTATAATTCTCATCATCATCTTTTACAAGCGAAGAAGGTTAGAGAGATACATTTTACTTAATTTGTCCATCCCATCAGTCCATTGTCATTGTACTCCTCCACGCAAGAGGGTTAAAACTTATGGTCATGAAAATCCAAGCTGAATTATGATTGTATTCTGTATTTTAATCTATAAAGTTATTTAATTACTTTCTTCTAAGGTTTTAGATGCTATTCAATGTGAATATTCTAAAGCATAACGCTTTCTAAATGATATGGCAACCAGTTATAAAGACATATTATGTTTATGACATGTATTTTAAAAGTACCATTCGAATTCCCACATGCCAAATGTCACTATTAATTGGGTCTCAATGTTGATATTTTAAAGCATAAAGCTTTTAAAAATGTTATCGCAACCCGCTTGAAAGACATATTTTAGTAATGACATGCGTTTTAAAAGTACCATACCAATTCCCACATGTCATGTTAACATGTTTCTATATACCATTCTTGGGACTTTTTCATTTTTGTAAATTATGTATTTCATCGATGCAATTTATCTATGCGTTCATAATATTAACTTTCAGCGATGAATCAGCCATTACTAAGTCTAAAGGGAAGGAGTCCGATTCGTCTCCGCAGTATGAGAACCCTGTATTTGATCAGTCAAAGACAGACGTCCATACCTACCAAGACCTAAAAACTGACCCACATACCTACCAAGATATCAATACTGATGCTCAGAGTCGTGATAATCCTACCGGCCCTCATACCTATCAAGATCTTAAGAAACCTGATCAAGAAGCTAACTACGAAGAAATGAATGACGTCATGAAGAGAGATTATGTAAACGTGCCAGGCATTTAAACATTACTATGATAAAACATTAAATACGTTCATACTGTGCTGATTGAGAATTGAATACATGAGGAGAAGAAAGATCCAAGTCCATCACAATGATTTTGAGTTATCAAGAAAAAAAAAGATTTTATAATTTTGAGAGACAAAATATTTTTAGTTGTAAGCTATTACATATATATGTCCATGTATCAATATTTCCATGGAGATTAAACCATGCTTTAAAACTTATCGTGAAATATTAAAATTTATCTTAATAACTGAAAGAAAAACTATGCTAATGGACTGTGGCGTTTCCTTTCATGTATCCAATTATAACACCATAACGAAAAGTTGTCATAAATTATCATGGCTCCCTTTTCTTCGTCCTGTGCTCATCTTTCTTCGTTTTCATTTGCCATGACTACTCGCGTTACTCCTAAATCTTTTTATATCGGGGATCAGTTGAAATATTTCCTTTTGAAATACTATGATTTGCACATGTATGACCAATGTGGGTAAAAAAAGGTCCCACCACTACATGAAAGTCAGGGTATGGGATTAGTCATGTATAAACACGTATGCAATAAAGTACGAAGGCATATTCCATCATGTTAATCGTGTTTTGAGATATCAATAGAAAAATACAATGTTCTACTGTACTTGTTGTCTGTATTGATTATTAGTGTTATTACTTGGTATTGGTGGAGGAAAGCATTACTACCACATTTTTGGACGATAATTAATAAATTACCGATTGTTATTATTATCATTATTATTATTGTTATTACATTTATTATTACTAGTACTTTTACTATACTAAGACTACTAAGTAAGCAGTGGAATTCAAGTTGATTAATAGGTCAACGATAATGTGTTAGGATGTAAACGATGAAATATGAAAATATAAGTTGTGAATATGAACATAGACTATGCATAATAACATAAACATGAAATCATTGTAATATATGTGGGAAGGATGTTTAGGTTAACGTTAAGTAGTAGAATTAGAAGTTAATTAATAGAGTTAGATAATGCAATCCAAGTGAACATTTATATATGACCATATGAAAAATGACTTTAGCGATTTTAAGCAAATTTGGGCATACACCCGTTGAAATTGATAGGTTAAATATATATGTCAGAGGGGTTACGATATTAAAGATTATTTGTTTCAATAAGTGAACACTTATACAATCATGGCCACTAGATTTTGTAGAATTTAGGTGTTGAACCACGTTTATAACTTCATAAACATTGGTTGGAGTAAGAAATAAGGAATTTTCACGTGGGAAATTCAAGGACTTACTGTTGTCCATGTCACCTGAATCAATATTAGTTGCTAAATTAGGGCCTATATCTATATAGTACTCATTGAAAGCTTTTGAAATTTTAATTGGATCTGTTGTTTGTTGTTCATTAATTAAGAAACATGTATTACTTTCTGTATTTTTCTTGCCTAAGAGTTCCTTTACCGTTTTCCATAATAGATTATTGTTAGTTTGATTACTTTCTATGTTGTTAGAGTAATATAACTTCTTGGACAATATAAGAGATATGAGATGATTCCTATACGTTTTATACTTCTTAAGCTTGTCGTTGCATTGACTAGTGAAGGCTTCCTTATACAACTTATTACGAGCGACTATGGAGCGCAAAATACCCTCAGTAATCCATGGTTGTTTGGCCATTTTACCTTTTTTTATTTTGACAAAGCGAAATATTCTTATGATAATAATAGAATATAATTTTCAGAAATTGTTCTTATGCTACATTCACGTCAGATGCAGATAATACATCGCCCCATTCGTATTGGGCTCAATGTTTTGTTTTGTTGTTTTCTATGCATTGCACAATTATTTGTAGTCATCTGTTGAACAAAGTGAACTTTAGAAACAACAAATATCGGTAAATGGTCAGAAATATCGTAATACAACAGACCATTTATAACTTATTATGAGGAACATTGGAAAAAATATTATCAATTAGAGTTTGAGAAGTACATGAAATTCTGGCCAGTTTATCAATATGTGAGTTAAATGCGTAAAATTGCAGTGTAGTACTAAATTTCAAATGCTTTGCAAAAACTCAATTCAAATTCTTTGTAATATGCCAATGATGATGCTTTTGTGATTATGTAAATTTTATTTGTATCATTGTATCTTTGAATGTAAACCATTTTTACCTAATAAATCCTTTGATGAGGCAAATGAGGCAAAGAAAAAAAACACATGAATAGTCAATTTCATCCGACACTTTATACATTGCCCATATACCGAAAAAGCCCCTCTATTATGGAGGGGAGCAACGTAAATAATGACATAAGTGCCGTGCCGGTGAACGAACCCACTACCTTTTCATTCTCAGTCGAATGTTTTAGAAGCCCGGCCCCCCCCACTCAGTAGCGAGCTTTCGAGTTTAGGCACCCGACGTCGGCTACTACGCGTGACGTCATATTTATCCCCTGCGCATGCGTGAGCTTCTGGGCCCACGTTCCCTTCCAAATCACCCGACGGGAGTCGGGGGCAATTTATGTGAATCAACGTCGCCGTGAAAACGTCAACGTGAGTGTAGTTTCATCACCTTCTTTTATGTTATTCTTTGTTTTTATTATTCTATTATTTCCTCTTGCTATCTTTTGTTTCTTCTTCTATCACCTTTTCTTATGTTATTCTTTGTTTTATCATTCTATCACTTTCTCTTTCTGTCTTTCCTTATGTTATTCTTTGTTTCTTTCTTCTGTCACCTTCTCTTATGTTATTCTTTGTTTTTATCATTCTATCACTCCCTCTTTCTATCTTTCCTTATGTTATTCTTTGTTCTTCCTTCTATCACCTTCTCTTATGTTATTCTTTGTTTTATCATTCTATCCCTTTCTGTCTCTCCTTATGTTATTCTTTGTTTCTTCCTTTTATCACCTTCTCTTATGTTATTCTTTGTTTTTATCATTCTATCACTTTCTCTTCCTGTCTTTCCTTATGTTATTCTTTGTTTCTTCCTTCTATCACCTTCTCTTATGTTATTCTTTGTTTTTATTATTCTATTATTTCCTCTTGCTATCTTTTGTTTCTTCTTCTATCACCTTTTCTTATGTTATTCTTTGTTTTATCATTCTATCACTTTCTCTTTCTGTCTTTCCTTATGTTATTCTTTGTTTCTTTCTTCTGTCACCTTCTCTTATGTTATTCTTTGTTTTTATCATTCTATCACTCCCTCTTTCTGTCTTTCCTTATGTTATTCTTTGTTTCTTCCTTTTATCACCTTCTCTTATGTTATTCTTTGTTTTTATCATTCTATCACTTTCTCTTCCTGTCTTTCCTTATGTTATTCTTTGTTTCTTCCTTCTATCACCTTCTCTTATGTTATTCTTTGTTTTTATCATTCTATCACTTTCTGTCTCTCCTTATGTTATTCTTTGTTTCTTCCTTCTATCACCTTCTCTTATGTTATTCTTTGTTTTTATCATTCTATCACTCCCTCTTTCTGTCTTTCCTTATGTTATTCTTTGTTTCTTCCTTTTATCACCTTCTCTTATGTTATTCTTTGTTTTTATCATTCTATCACTTTCTGTCTCTCCTTATGTTATTCTTTGTTTCTTCCTTCTATCACCTTCTCTTATGTTTTGTTTTGTTATTATCATTATATCACTCCCTCTTTCTATCTTTCCTTATGTTATTCTTTGTTTCTTCCTTCTATCACCTTCTCTTATGTTATTCTTTGTTTTTATCATTCTGTCACTTTCTCTTTCTGTCTTTCCTTATGTTATTCTTTGTTTCTTCCTTCTATCACCTTCTCTTATGTTATTCTTTGTTGTTATCATTCTATCACTTTCTCTTTCTGTCTTTCCTTATGTTATTCTTTGTTTCTTCCTTCTATCACCTTCTCTTATGTTATGTTTTGTTTTATCATTTTAACTTTCTATTTCTGTCATCCTCATGTTATTCTTCGTATCAGATTTTGGCGCACTGATTTTATTACCTGATTTAATCACCTGATCTAAAAAAATTGGTCACGTGACCGACTCAAGCACCGACGTGAAAAATCGAAAGCACTGCCGCGAAGGGGAACGGACGTGAATTGCGCAACGTCTCCACGCTCCAGTACCTCGTAGTAGCCGACGTCGGGTGCCTAAATCGAAAGCTCGCTAGTGTTATTTAGGGTACGCATATGCTCGTACCCTCTTTTTGAAAGCACCCCCCTATCTGAGGACTGCCAACATTTCCGAACCTCCCTTTCGCGGGCTTTTCGCGGGCTTTTCCTGCCTTGGAGACCCCCCTAAATCAGGAAAAATGCTCAATGTACCCCCCTAAATACAGAATAATTTCTCAGGAATCCAAAGAGATGAGAGAAAAAAAGAAAAACACCCCTTTTTAAAGAAATCTCCGGGTGAAAAGTCAAATACACCCCTTTTTTTACAATTCTCGGGCCGGACTTTGTCGCACGAAAAGTACCCCTTTACCGGACATTTTGGCAACACGCATGCGGTCATTCCGACCTCTGAGTGGGGGGGGGGGCGGGTTTAGAAGACTCGACTACGCCACCTCAAGCCATCGGGAGCCTGGTTTATGTTGCAGCTAGAGACAATATACACCGATGTTTTGGATGGTCAGAGTTTTAATGGTTAGTTCAGCTCCTATTTTGTAGATTTAGTAATTGGAAATGCCAGCATTTGAACAGTAGTCTATTCAAGAGGCCTTTAGGGAGGTCAAAACCAGATCAGGCGATACAATCCGCGTTCTGAATGATACATTGAAACATTTTACGAAAATGGTCAAATGGGCATTGGTCCGCTTTTACCATATCATTAAAACAAATTATTTGAGACATAGATATGATATTACATGGACTTATTCTGTCAGTTTTAGTTTAAGAATTTTTCGTCATTTCATGGCCGAGATTCCGAGGCCCCCCCTCAGCTGAGGGAGTACCAAAATAACCTGCCATTTTAGGGTCAAATTGTTACAATCCCCTTAGATCAGATATAGACCTAAAAGTTTAAACAGGGTTCTTTTTCTTCAGTATATAACCTCCAGTACTAGACATATTAGGAATAGATTTTCTGAACATTTGAATCGATGCCTTCGTCTTGCAACCACTCCATTTGTTCCAAAGTTTACTGGTTTAAGCAGCTTACTGCCGGAAAACATTGCAACTTTTTCTACTGATATAAGCTACATGCATACCACTTTTGACTGTCTTAACCCTTGAAATTAAGGTTCATGAAAAGACACGTATTTATAATATCGCAAACGTATATGTATGGAAATAATTGATTAAGTATACTAAAATGTTTAGGACCCATATCAAAAAGTTTGGGTCACTGGAAAGTGCATTTACTATTACCAAAAAAATGTTCTATGGAGAATGACGTGAAAAACACGTCTTCTTTTACATCCATTTTAATTCTGCTAAAAGTTACACTTATTTTGCCTAATTAATTTATTGACTATTATACGACAAAAACTATGTTCTTTCTAGTAAAGTAAACAAATTACAATTTCATTGTGACTTACTAGTGGGTTTTATTTGTTATAGTAGTCATCACTGTTCTTTTCAGCTCGTTTTCTGTATAAAATCAACGAGCCGAGCGACAGAGCTTTATTACCATGTCACAATTTGGCATACCGCCCTCTCCTAATTTTTAGTTTAAGAAAGTCATTTCTTAATGTAATTTTATCTTTCCAACCATACAAAAACTCGTTTAGATTAGTCAAAGTTATCCCCCGCGTCTTCGAGATGTAAGGCTAGCACATCTTTACCGAGCGAAAGTTTTTTGTGAGATGATTCAGTTTGAGTGTGTGTGTGTGTGTGTGTGTTTGGTTTTTACAGACGTGTATCAATCAGATATGATTATTTACATCTGGGGACCGACCTTTAAACGTCACCATCCGAAAGACGTGAATCAGTTTCGAACCTGCGTCCTCGGCTGAATCAGTTTGTAACTTCCACTGTTAGCCGGATTACAGGCGCACGCCACAACGCCTAGTTCATTTTTAATCTTATTCTTCCCTTATTTTTCTTCATTTCCTTTCCCTTCCTTTGATGTTTTCTTCAGAGTCAGACTGCACTGTAATAATAATAATTTTCTTTTTACTGTGTCACCTATAGTCTCTGTCACGGTCCACGTACTTAATACAATAAAATTGCACAGTGGTGAAACGATTACGGCTGCACAGAGATACGGGATATATTTATATCGTGTACACAGAGCATGACTGATGCATTTTATTCAGTTCCAGAAGGGTACGTGTGTGTGTATTTGGTTTTTACAGACGCGTATCAATCAGATATGATTATTTACGTCTGGGGACCGACCTTTAACGTCACCATCCGAAAGACGTGACTCAGTTTCGAACCTGCGTCCTCGGCTGAATCAGTTTGTAACTTCCACTGTTAGCTGGATTACAGGCGCACGCCACAACGCCTAGTCCTAGGGTCTTAGGGTCCATTTAGCTCCTTACGTTTTTATATGTTTTTAGCTTTTATAGGATTCACATGTGTACCGTCAAGGAAAAAGTTTGAGAAACCTTGGCTTAGAGTTTCTATCGATCAAGTTATCTTGCATGTTAATAGCTGATCAACCCCGAGAGCGTCCGGGGGCTCCACATCCTCAACCCCAGACCAAAGAACTCACGCTTACGCCCTCACAGTGAGTGATTTCTATTTCGTGTTAGTTATTGATGATGGAATGGATTTGTTTCGTACAGGGATTGTATAAAAACATATTTGCAATGATTGTATTTCAGTGTCATTGCATGATTTAAAACTTGCTTAAAGCCTATCAGCACTAGTTTGACCAGGAGGGATTACAGCTCCCT
>JAVYIG010017267.1:0-27087 GCA_035222895.1 Strongylocentrotus droebachiensis
TGATGGCTGGCTGGAAAGAAAATCAGAATCATTCTTGTCAATTTTGACTTAATACCTGTTGTCTATTTAGATGTACTGTTTAAAAAATATAGTA
The DNA here is from genome assembly GCA_035222895.1 of Strongylocentrotus droebachiensis. Lineage (NCBI taxonomy): Eukaryota > Metazoa > Echinodermata > Echinoidea > Camarodonta > Strongylocentrotidae > Strongylocentrotus > Strongylocentrotus droebachiensis. The sequence goes on from JAVYIG010017267.1 coordinate 95, forward strand.
TAACTATAAGATACACATGGAAAAGACCACTTCATGTACTTTCAACTGTGTGGTTTGATAACTCAAAATCCTTGATACACTGCAAAAGCCAGTACACTATTGACTGAAATTAGCGATCACATGCAATACCGGTATCTCTGAGAGAATATAAAATGAAATATTGGAAATGAAAAGTTAAAGTGCCACAGCTTGGCCATGGCTGGCTGCTAACAAGACGTCTGTCAGTGATTGCCAGAACCAACATTGTGAACTCTCTTAATTACTTAAGAGGGCAGGATTTTGTAATGTAAATCGCACCTTTAACCCTAATAAGGCCGGGGGGGGGGGGGGCATCATGATTTTACTGATTGTTCAGGAACGCATATGGATGGCGCCCCGCCGCTTGCTGACTTTTTTCTTTCGAGTCTTGCGCAACTTTTAAAAGAATTTTTTTGAAAATCGGACCTACGGTTATAAGGTCACGTGACCTTTTGTCTTTGCATGTCAGCCCAAAAATTGCTCATTTTCGTGATTTGTGTACAAAACATATGGAAAAGTCATTTTTCCTAAAAACAGATCAAACATGGGTTATTGGGTCTTGTTTAAAGTTTAGGTGGTTGTTTTGGGAGTCAAAATAGTTGAATTGTAGTTAGAAATGAAATAAAATAACAAAAACAACAAAATACATAAGTTAAAAAAACAATGAAATACATAAGAAATTATTCAAACAAGGGATAACATAAGGAATAATATGGCTTTTCCAAACTTTTTTGTTCTATTCTTGTTCAGAATGGTCTAATGAATATGTAGTGAAAAAGAATGCTTAAATATGAATAATATGATTTATGGGTAAAAATGTGACCTTATTTGCATAAATTACCATAAATATGCAAATGAGTGAATTTTTCAAAAAATTGAAATTAACATAGTATTCTATACACTTCACTTGACATGCGTGGAATTTTTTTCGTGGAGATCGGCCGCTTCATGGCCGAGTTCTTATGGGGGGGGGGGGGGGGGGGGGCCTGCCGTACTAAGACCTCAAATAGCCCGGCCTTTTTAGGGTTAAGGTAATACAAAGTTTTGGTATCAATTTGGGTCATGAAATTGGTTCAAATGAACATATTGGAATCATAAGCGATCCTACAATATGCAGTGATCGTTGCCGCCGTTCAACTTGAGTCTAAAGTTATACAATTGTAAATAATAAACTCTTTATGTTGTATAGCTCCCTCTCAAGGTCAAGATATTAATTAAGCTATAAAACAATGTTTCTCGACCAAAATTGACTGATTAGCTATTCCCGTTTGGAAATTATATATCATATCTACAGAGCTACCAAGTGTCACGCATTAGGCGTGACGTCACGCATTTGGAGGGTCTGAAAACGGCTCTTACGCACGGCGCGCGCGCTAGATTAAAAAAAACGCCATACTGTACCTATACGTGTGTTATACCCTCGCACGCGCGCTCACGCGCCGAAAAATGAGAATGTCATGCATTGCCGATCTTTTACCTTGGCGTCTCTGTATCTACAAATTCTGAGATTTTCATGGTCGCAGCTAGTATTGTACGGCTGTGGGCGCTATTTGAAATTTATTGAAATTTACCGGGAGCTCCGGTAAATTTTAATATTAAATTTTTCTCGAAAGCAGAAGTGTTCTAGGAGCTAAATTTTCTAGTGCTTATAATACATCCATAGGGGCATCCAAATATATCAAAATTGTAAAGAATCACTAATCACCCAATTTTCAAAATTTCCCAAAACTTTGCATTACCTTTAACTAATTACCATCAGGAACACATGGAAGGTAAGCAAATTGCTATCACTCCGGTATAAAAAATCTCATATTTTTGGTTAAATTCTTGACCAATTTCAAGATCGATGCTTTGTATGAGAGGAAAGAAGAGTCCACAAGCAAACTCCGAAGCCAGTGTGCAATGGTCATCGGGTGCGGGAAGGGGTGTGATTTAGAAGGCATTTCAGATTTTGTTTACCTTCAACCTAACTCCAGGAAGCTCTGACGCCAATGCCATAGGCATCAGAGCTTCAGAGGCTGCATAGGAAAACAATTCAAACAGCAGGTTGGGCGACATTATCTCAAAATATGCAAAGGGAGTAATTACAATTTTGACTTTACGGTACAAGGTTGCTTGACTCCTCTGGGCATCTCGCAGGCCACTTGAAATTATAATTTGAAGAAGTCTTTGATGGGAAAAAGGGGGTGATTCTTAGTCCTACCCCGACTATTCTTCCATGTTGTATTGTCGATTCAACATGGCGAAGAGAAAGTATGCATGTGCGGAGCGGCGCAGCAAATATGAATGCGTGCGTACTTTCTCTTCGCCATGTTGAATCGACAATACAACATGGAAGAATCGTCCTGGAGGAGGCCGTGGTACCTTCAACCTTGACTAACTGTGCACAGCTGTGAGTGTGAGCATGTACAACCAAGGGCGATCAAGCATTCACAAAGGTCACAAAGGTCACACTGTTACCCAGCTCCCTCCTCCTCCATTCCCAAATATGTGATGAACTTAATTATGAATACTGCAACACCAATTTTTATCTAAAATCTACACGATGAAGATCTACAAGTTTACTTGTAGTATTGTACAAGATTCATCCAAACCTTGTCTCATCTCTTTCCTCTCAATAATTACCAAATGACCTGCTTATGGACAAAATGCATAGCAACATCTTGTTGCTGGCCTCCGACAAAAGCAGAGGGAGATAAAGAAGAATTTGGACAATGCCATCATACAGATATGCATCACTGCACTCAGTGCTTCACTGGCCATCATTGGAATCTACTAGCTTTGCTGCCTGCTAGCTGCTCACGCCATCTAAACGACCGGGCAGGCAAGGCGCGGCTGCGGCGGCTCACTTGCAAAGACACAGCTAGCTCAGTCACTCGCACTATAAATAATGAATATGGTCTACATAATTCCAATTCCAGCTTACCGTCTAATCGTAGATTTACTGTCTTGACTGCTGGCTGTATTAATGGCACCACTCAGTATCACACTCAGCTTTTATTTGTGTCGGTCAGTTTAAAATATACGGGCTACCTTTCGATTCACATGACTTTTCCCGTGACTCTTACCTTGGCTAAGCGTTTGCTTATCACGCATTCGACACCCTTATTCAACCTGTGCGAGGTCAACCAGAATATATCCAGGCCAGCTGTTTGTGTATGTTATTGTTTTCACGATATGATCTATTCTTTCTCCCAGACAATATGAGCTTGAGCTCTTCATATTATTTGTGTGTTTGTGTTTATTTGTGCCTTAACAGTGTTAATGATCTTTTAATCTTTTTTAAATAATTATACATTTTCAGCACTTTTACAAAATTTACAAACGGTTCGAAAATATGAAAGGGCTACGTAGCAGACATAACTCCAAGCGACTTCTGAAGCAAAATCCGATTGCATGCAGACTGTGGTTGTATTTCAACGGAGGGGTTTAGGGGTTTAATGGGGGGGGGGGGGGGGGGGGGGGGGGGGGGGGAGTGTCTAGTAGGGAAGATGCTTTTATTTCTAAAATTATCAAAAGCGCTCCTTCGGGTATCTTTTTTTTCTCATACTTAAATTTGACATTAATAAATTCCAATTTCGTTTGAATTGGTATCAAAGCTTAGATATTTTATTTCAGATGCCACCCAAATCATGGTGGTTCAAAGCTATCTCACTTCCATGCTACTTATATACAAAGGACCGGGGGGGGGGGAGCACGTCGCTGTTTTACAGTACATTTTTGGCGGATTTAGGGCTGATTTTAACACTTTTTTTGGCCGGGGGCACGTGCCCCCTGTGCCCCCCCCCCTGGATCCGCCACTGTTACAGGCCACTTTTGGACAGGGCACTGTTTTCTCAGAAGGAGCGCTTGTTATAATTTTAAAAATAAAAGCAATGTATGTATCACTAAAGAATTATGTACAATACGTAATTCTTTAGTGAACACAGCATACATTGCTTTTATTTGTTGCAATTATTAAATTTTGTCATCAATTAATAATTGCAACATTATTATGTACCGATTTGGGTAATGCTCTGCTTAGTTTTGTTTATGTTTTATTATAGGCATACTTGTTGGCCTAATATGATAGATTGGAAATAAAATTGAACTTGAATAAACTTGAACTTTCACCATTGGAGATGAAGAGGAAGACGATGTCCTCAAAACATCCGTCTATGTGTTTTCCTGCCTTTTCCGGCTGAAGGTCGTCGAGCCGTGATAAGTACGGTCAGCACCGTGACTGTGACACTCAAGTTTACTTTGTCCATGTAGGTTTGTTTTAAGAAATAAAGACCGTGTTAATCAAAGGTTAAGTATCGTTCTATTACACATTGAGTTTAACTATGTTTCCAGGAGTAGAATATTCTTTAATTTGTAAATAAATTGTAAATAAATGTTTTGCATTAGCTAGTAATAGGAACCTACATGTATATAATTCCTTAATATATTGCCGAGTATTCTAGTCTATTTCAAGATAAGTTAGATTCTTGTTGATTGAGTATGAATGCCTGTGTGTGATGATATTGTTTGATTACTTGCTTCTGTAGGCCGACAGGTGGGGGAATAACAAACAAAATTCCTCTGCGCTAGTTTAATATATAGACCAGTTTTGGAAACACCCCCCTCTCAACAAATGAAATGGAAGCTCGTATTACCAATCATGTGAAAGAATGTGTTTTGACTAATACGAGATGATACAAATTTTGCCGGGAAACCGCCTACTAATTAATATATTTGGTAATCATATCGATCCGGCCTGGATAGATATCGCGAATGCACTTCAACATTGAACATTTGGCCATATATTTCTGCTTTTTGCGAATTTAGGTTGAAGTATTGCCATCTAAACCTCTGAATGCAATATTTAAACGATATTGAATGGATATTTTGCGGAATATTGTGCACCCAAAACCCTTGAACCGCAATTTTACCTATACCCGTCTTTACCTTTAAATAATGATCCTCCCCCACTCGAGAATTTTTTTTGTAGAAGAGTGAAGGGACTGTCTCTGGCAAAAAAAGGATTAGATGTTAATTCATAGGTCTTTGACTTTGGGTTAGACATGCCCTTGGCATTGTAAAGTTACAATAACATAAAGGCACATTGTGAGGCATGATTGTTATCTTATGTTTATCCAGGGAGGTGAGACTCGACCACCTCTCTGGTTTATCTGTTAAGATTCTGAATTAGTCATCGTAAATCGTGTCATTGACCACACTTTCATACCGATGACTCATAGTTTAACTATTTATATACCACACAAACAATCTTTCTTTGCCCCCCCCCTCTCTCTCTCTCTCTCTCTCTCTCTCTCTCTTTCATTTCACCTTTTCATTCAGGCCTTTCCAGAGGGCGCTATGCCCGAGTTCCAATCGTCTATAACTGAGCTCTTCAACTCTAAACCAGGGGGGTGTTTCACAAAGATCCTAAGTTGAACTTATCTCTAAGTTGGACTTAAAAATGATGGAAAGCCGTTAGCATCTTTGAAAATATTGTGTAAAAGTTATTTTGAAAGGCATAAAATGTTGATTCAAATCATTCATATTTTCTATCATCAAGGAGATTTCATGTTCTGGATGTGGAATTTATAAAAAGTCTAAAATACTTGAATTTTTGCTTTTGAATATATTTCATTTTAAGACTCCAATTAATGGCTGCCCATAATTTTTAAGTCCAACTTAGAGTTAAGTTCTACTTAGGATCTTTGTGAAACACCCCCCTGGGAGTGATGGAAGACTAAAATTCGAATCATAGCTAGAGGCCTGAAACTAGAAGTAGGCCCTATGTTAATTGGAGAGGTGGTTACGAGGTCATAAAAAACGAAAGAAAGAAAATCAGGAATGCCATAGATAGGTAGAGAGAGAGAGAGAGAGAGAGAGAGAGAGGTAGGGAGACAGGGGCGGATCTAGGGGGGGGGGGGGGTAGGGGGTTTACCCCCCCCCTGGGCTGCCAGTGAAAATGTGACGTTCATAGAAAAACGCCATCATGTGCCCAGACCCACACAATATTCCCAGATGTTAGTAGATGTCAGGAAAACATCTCTTATGGAGGTTCAAAATAACAGATAATGTTAGTGCCCACTACCTTTTTAAAACCAAAAATGAAAATAGGACACCCCCCTTTTTTTGCTCAAGGGGTGGGGGGGGGGGGGTAGATGTTGAACCCCAAAAAAGGAGACCAAAGACCAAATTCGAAAACTCGAAATGGTTCAGAGGCGAGCTGCTCGGTTCACTCTAGGAGACTATCACCCAAGACACAGTGTAACTGAAATGCTCCACCTTCTAAAATGGCAGTCTCTCTCCGAAAGAAGAGCTCATCTGAAAGTTACCATGCTATATCGTATCTTGCATGGATTGATTGCCATTCCTCCTGAACCAACCTACATCTACCCAGTATTACGATCATCAGGAAGACGACAAGCTCAATACCGACAGGAACTCTGCAGGACATCTGGGTATCAAAACTCCTTCTTCCCCAGTGTCATCTGCTTATAGAACCAGCTCCCTACCACTGTGACAGCAGCTTCTGCTCCGGAACAGTATAAGAGGCAGCTGGCTGGGGTAACTCTGCGTCAAAACTATAGCTGAAGAAGGAGTTATTTTTACTTGCACAATGAACACTTTTTACTACTCAATTCTAAAACCGTTTGGGACCTCTTTTTTGGAGGCTTACACAATGCAGCATGATGGCACACTCGTTCACAGCACTACACAACAGTACGAAAATACCAGAGGACTGTACTTGCACTGGAAGAAGAAGAAGAAGAGCGAAATATCGGTCGGCGCGATTTTCACATTTTCGAGGGCAAAAACCTAAGAAAAGAAATTGTGCTCACTAAGACAACTACCCCCCGGGCAACTTCCCCCCGGGCAACTTCCCCCCGGACAACTACCCCCGGACAACTACCCCCAGACAACTACCCCCCCCCCCCCCACGACAACCGTCTTCTAGGACAAACTCCCCCCGGACAACTATCCTAGGGGTAGCTGTCTGGGGTCCGGGGGTAGTTGTCCTAGGGGATAGTTGTCCTATGGGGTAGTTGACTGGGGATGGTTATCCGGATACGACATAGAGATAGGGGACTGCAAACTTGCGATTAACTAGAGGACTTGCGATTGATTCGGATCAAGCGCTTGTACGTCAACTCGACGAAAGGCGTTGGTTGACCTAATTTCCATGCATATCACTTTAGTTGCTAAGAATATATACGGTCATTTACGGGGTGTACGGAGCGTCCGGTATAGGTCAAGAGAAAATACTCAGAAAATCAACTAGCCTTGACCGGCTATATAAAATTCTGCCGCCACGAACCGCACAGAACCTAGACCTAGATAAATTGGACATTGAAAGATCATGATTAAGTTCACCAGACGTCAATAACAACAACCAATTTTGACGAGTGCAACTTGCATTTAATTAGGTTTTTACAGACGTATATCAATCAGATATGATTATTTACGTTTCGACGTCACCATCCGAAAGACGTGACTCAATTTCGAACTGGGGTCCGCCTTCACCAGTTTGTAGGCGAAGACAGAGGGCTAACCAAGTGCACGTGGGGTAACCTCGCTAGTCATAAGGACCGCTATTCATAACGTGGAACTTCCTACACGTCGTGAAGGACCGCTATTCATAAAACGGAAAGGGGGTCACTGTTCACAAAGGCATAAGAACCGTTTTTCTGAAGGACCGCTATTCATAAGACGAAATGAGGGTCGCTATTCATAATACGAGGGTCTTAGCGAATTATTTCTCGTATTATTAATAGGTACTCCTATGAATAACAACCCCGGTTTTGTATTATGAATAGCGACCTTCTTCTCATATAATGAATAGCAACCCCTCTTCTTCAATTATAAATAGTGGTCCTTAAGAATAATTACCCTTTTCTCAAATTATGAATAGCAGTCCTTATAAATAATGACCCTTATGAATAGCGAGCGGAACCCGTGAACGTACAGCAATACCAACTCAAGCTGACGATTTCATAGGACGGTGGAATTTCAAAGGTAAGTGATTTTCACTGCTGCCGATATCTCGCGTTCTAATTTCTATACCCAGTTTAATCAGTGTTAAAAAATATAGAAATAAAAATGTAAAATGAAAACCTTGATCACATTTTTTTTTCACATTTGTTTTTCACGGCGTGAAAATACTTTGATAATGAGAAAAAACGGTAAAAGTGATTATAGTGTGATATTCACAGTGGGAATCTAAAAAATTAAAATGAATTAATTAAACAAAAATCTAAAGAAAACACTATTCCTGTCGTAATTTTTGAAACCACGTTTGTGACCCAATGACCCTAGCTACCCTGATTCTAAATACAATGTATTGCTGTCCGCTTCTTTGAGATCACCGGAGCGAAGACAGGTGAGCCTTCCCCTTTTGAAGAAATTTTACCTCTCGAATGGGTTTGAATAATATTTTCCACCACAATATCGGCCCACGTAAAAGCCACATGCAGTGCAATGTCTTTTGAGTGAGTGAAAGAGAGAAAGAGAGATGGAGAGAGAGAGAGAGAGAGAGAGAGAGGAAAAAAACACGTTGATATATTCTGATTGTTAATATTCTCTTTTGTGAGAATATCAAACTGGCATTGTGTCGAGAAAATGACTGCTTTTATAAAAAAAAATTGTTTTCATATTTCTTTGGACCAGATAAAGGTCACTACTTTATACCACATTCTGTTGCTCCATACTAATTCTGTGCAGTTCCATGTACCCATATGTGAGTCTGGTTCTTTTCATTATCAGTTTGTTTTCAGCGAGACAATATAATTATGTGGTATAATGGTTCATCCACTTGACTCTCAATCCAAGGGTTGAGGGTTCGAATATCATCCCGACTAATTTGTCCTTTGGCAAGACATTAATCCTGGGGCCCTCACGAAGAACAGCATCAAAGCTGATGAGGCTTCCCTGGGTAAACAAAATTGATATTACATTAATTATTATTATTATTGTTAATATCATAATTGATTTTAATGTTTCCAATATTTATAGTGGTAATAGCCTACACATTTCCAACATAATTCACCTATCGGAATAATTTCTGTCGTCCGTTCCAGGGCAATTTCAAGACTCTTACTCAAGTTGACTTCATCTTCAAGCTTGCAATGCATTTTTACTCCAACAATATAAATAAAGATTGATTTTAGACGGTCAGGTTTTTGTTTTGGTATTTTCCCCCTCTATTTAGGAATTATTTTTCGGGGGTAAAATCACCTTTTTAAACAACAATATTTATATAATATTGGATGGTTTTACGGGTGATACAAGAATATATTGCTCGAGCTATGCCAATATTGAACGAGTCGGAGACGAGTCCAATATTAGGGAGAGTAATATATTCTTGTATCACACGAAAACAAAGCCATATAATATTATCATTATTATCTAAATCAAGCTGACTAGCGAAATAATAAAAAATTGACTTACCTCGGTAAATATGGCTCATTTGTGTGTAATATCGATATCGACAGTTAAAGCTCCCGGATGACTGAGCAATACGAAAACAAAATTGGTCAGTCATCCGGGTACTGCGCTAAAGATATTGAATACACTAATTTATTGTATCACTTGGAAGCCTTATATAGATAATAATATACTGTATTTTTGTTCCGGTGGTAGCACTAATAAAGTCTTTGGTTTACCTAGCTGTCTTCACATTCATATGACATTTTTGTTGTTGTTGTAATCTATTGTAAATGTTTTTCTTTAACTCGTAAACTATGTTTTTTATTTTATGTGTTTGTATGATGTTTTTCTGATGAATGAAATGAAGTCAATTTCATTTTCAATGTCACTGTAAGTCGGATTCATGCAAAGTTCGTAGACTAGTTCGTAGCTTTGGTACAAATTACCCCTAAGTATCCTCGAATCTTTTACTCACGGAGACGTACCACTTTGTGCTTGTTAGAATAATCACTGCCCATTAGTGATGATGGTGCTTCATGAATACCTTTTATTTCCCCTCTTGAGAAAAATACTTCCATCTGTGTATCATAGAATTTGCCGTAGATGAATAAAATAAAGAACAACGATTACAAAATTTCATGAGCAAGAATCCATTATTTGTCTCGATGGGTAGTACAATTTTGTTACAAACGACCTATATTTGCTCACGCGCAGATTGTATCTAAACGAACTGGCTTATTTAATCAATACAACCCTTAGGGAAAATTGATTTATTCATTTTAAGTCAGGTATAGGAGACAAAAGACTGCAAGCGACAACTCGTTTTCATTTCCAAGACCCCATGATCTTTACCATATCACGTATAGCATGTATAATTGCTCTTTCACCTGCGAAACATAATACAGTTGTATTTTGTTGTGTTATCGATCTCCTAACTTAACAAGTATTGATATTGTTTTGAATAATTATGTGCTAAGGTAAAATCTATAACCTTCTTTATTTGTCGTTTACTGAGCAGTAGTAACATTCTCTTTTCACAGTTGTAATGGCAATGCCATATGGCATATAATTATGGCTTGCATTTTCTGATAAAACATGGGTAACATAATGTTTACACACGAGTGTCTACGAAAAATACGCATTGTATCTTCCTCAAAAGCATTCTTCTTCTTCATTCAGTATAGTACAGACCGCCGTTGGCGTATTATCGTACCTTGTGCCCAGTGCCGTGCCGTGCCGAGTGTAAAGTTCAAGTAAAAAGAATCTACAGGAATTATATGTGCAGCTGAAAAACAGTCTGAAGCTCAACGGAGATTAATGTATTGCACCTTCTGCTTGAAACGTTCCAAAGAGGTGCAATTGACGACAGCAAATGGTAAGGAGTTTCACAGTCGAAAAGTATCTGGGTAAAATGTGGTTTGGAAATTGGAATATAGCAGAGTTCGGGCAAATGGGACTTGGAAGTTCTGTGGATTTTCATGGGTTCATGGACCAACAACTGGTATGAATTAGTAGCTTGATGAATGGAAGATATCAACCAGGCCGTGGAGAAGGTTGTAAACCATGCATACTTTTCGCTGCGCCCTTATTTCCTACAGACTTGCCCATTGAAGTTGATTCAGCATGGCTGTACTGACGCTGCTTGTGCGCCGATAGTAGTCACCCAGGACGAAGCGTGGACAACGGCGTTGCATCCACCTTTCTGATGTTTTCCTGGGTGGACGGGTCCCACACTATTGCAGCATACTCCATCACAGGACGTACTAATGTCTTTCACATATGCATAGCAACTCATGTTTTTTTGCAGGAAGCACCGTACAGAGATGGTTTGTTTGGTAATGACGTGTATACATGGTGATTCCATTTCAGGTTGCTCTGGATGTTGATCCGTAAGTACTTTGCAGTTTTCGTTACCCGTAGTTGCTCTCCATGAATGTAGAAAGGAAAAGATCCTTTAGATGTTTGCCTTTTACAAGAGACATGCATAACCTGGCATGTTGAAGGCGGATTTGCATTAGCCAGTCTGCTTCCCATCCTTGGAGTGGATCTAAGTCCTTCTGCAGGCATTCTGCAGGCATTCTGCATCATCTGCACTTGTCCCCTTCCTGTACAATAATGCAATAATCTGCGAACAATTTCACCGTAGACTGGGCTGATATGAAGTTAGGAAGAGCGTTGATGAACAGCAATACGAGAAGGGGCCCGACGATACTGCCTTGCGGACCTTGTCAAAAGCATTTGATAGGTCCAACAGGATCACATCTCTCTGTTCTATTAAGTCGATTCCATTGGAAAGATCTTGAAACGTGAGGAGCAGTTGGGATGTGCAAGACCGTCTCTTCCGGAATCCATGTTGAGCATCTAACATAATGTGAAAGTCATCAAGATGCTCAAGGATACTGCTGCATACGATGTGTTCCGGTGTCTTGCAGAAAATAGCTGTCAGCGACACACGCCTGTAGTTGACTACTTGGCACCGATCTCCCTTCTTAAAGATGGGAACTACGTCTGCCTTCTCCCAGTCCTCTGGAACGTCTCCTTGAATTAGTGGAGCTTGTAAAAGCATATACAATACTGGAGTTATTTATAATATCAGCTCTTTTAGGAGTTGTGCTGGAAGTTTGTCTGGTCCATGCAGTAGCTTTATGTTTCCGGAGAGAAGAGAGCAGTTTGTAGACACCAGCCGGTGAGATATGTCTGGAAATGGACTTGGTCCTTTAACCTTCATGGCTTACATGTCTTCATTCCTGTTAAAAAATGATGTAAACTTGTGATTCAGTATGCTGTCTGAATAATCTTCCCATTGATGTCTTTTAGTTGGGCTACTCCAGTACTGTCGTTCCCCTTCCTGTTGATGAAACTCCAGAATCATCCCTTGAGGTTTGCCGTGGAGTCGAGGCTGATGATGTTGTTTATGTATTCACTGTAGGCTCCATAATCATCAAAACGTTTGGGTCACTGAACAGAGCTTGTTTTATTACCAAAATACAGGTTCTATGGAGAATGACGTGAAAAACACGTCTTTTTCCATCCATTTTCATTCTGCTAAAAGTACCACATATTTTGCCTATTTTGACTAATATAATACGACAAAGACTATGTTCTTTCGGGTAAAGCAAACAAATTAAAACAGCTCACTTTCTGTGTAAAATCAACGGGTTGGGCGACAGGGCCTCAATACCTTATCACAATTTGGCTTACCGCCTTCTTCTAATTTTTAGTTTGAGAAAGTAACGTAATTTATTCTTTCCAACCATATAAGACTCGTTTTGCTTTTGACTGGACCGCTAATTCAGTCGATAGTGGATTTTGCACCGTATTCATTATATCAAGGATTTTTAGTTTTCTAACCACAAAGTCAAAATGCACAAGGCAGGTACGTCCAATGTGTAAAATATTATATATGTATGCAGTAGATCTAAATAGACTATATTACTAAATTATTAAAATTGACAAGAATAATTTTGATTTTCTTTCCAGCCAGCCACCATGGTGGATGCTGTACCTATCATTGATTTTTCAGCTTACAGTTTGGATCGTGAGAGTCCAGATCCTGAAGGATTCCAGAAGCTCATTGATGATGTACATCAAGCTCTCACTACCATCGGTTTCATGTACCTCAAGAACTTCGGGATTCCAGCTCAAAAGGTAATGCAAAACAATTATTTCTTTCCCTTTTTGTTATTTTATTGTTGTCGATGTTTTATTATGGCTTACTCTGGGCGCAGCCACTTTGGGAGGAATGACTTCTTGATGACGGGGGGGGGGGGGGGGGTGGGGTGCGCAAAACTATTTGGATTGAAATGTGAATTAACAAGTTTATCGATTAAGGAGGGGTTTGGAAGGGGATCTGCATTTTATGTTCACCCCTCTCTTTCTTTTCCTCTCTCTTGTTTTCCTGGGTTTTTTCTTTCCCTTTTGTTTTTCACGTAAAATTAGGGAGGGGGTAGGTGTCTCCTGTGGTTACGCCTTTGTAGGGAGTAAACGAAATACGTTGAACACCTTTAGAATGATAAATGAGTGTAGTAGTTTATGGTAGGTATAACAACAAAAATAATAGTAAATGGAAATATATTCTTCAGTCATTGTTAAATGGCATATCCGTTCCTCTGTTCAGGAGGGGCACAATATTTGACCACAATACCGTACTCCACATTGTTCAGCAAGGAAACGAATAAGGCTTGTTTACATATTGCGCCTCAAAAAGCCGCCGTGGTTTGTTTTTGTTATCGTGTAAAGTGAAAACGATGAAACGTAACGCAGAGGAACATTTTCTTATATGTGATAGAGCGAATCGAGCTACAATTTTGTGACATTTTGTATTAATTGAAGTGTTATACATTCTCCTCTAGATAAATGATGCCTTCGCCTACTCCAAGATGTTCTTCTCCTTGTCTCTCGATGAGAAGATGAAGTGTGTCAGAGGAGAACATTGTTTCCATGGTTACTACCAGATGGAGCAAGAAGGGTATGATAAAGAATTGTAATTTTCAGCAAGAGATACACTCTCCTTTTCTTTGCAATTTTTTTTTTTTTTTTTACGTTTTCTTCATTTTTTTTTTCCCTTTCTAAAGTAAAATCATCGCATATAGTTCTACACCGATGTAGTAAAATATGACGCGACAGGACCGTTATGCAGCAGCTGGTAGAGTCAGTTACCAATGTGAATTCCTGATTTTTAGTTCCTTCTAGGACCTGTATATTATAATGAGTTGCGATTAGTGGGGGATGGAGCAAATGTCTCTTTCCCGCAATATATTTACCCTTGTTCTGTTAATTATCTTTTGTATTCATCTATTTATTATATACTCCTGTATATATATGTAACCAGGTGACTGTTCTATAAAGACTAGTCACATACAAACATCCTGTTTCCACATAGAATGCTGGATTACATGACTCACTTTATGCAAATATCTTTTAACACGTGACCCCGCAACATTACTTTGTTCCTTTGTTTCTAAACACCTTGAACTCGTGAACCCGCTTGACTCCTCGCAGTCCGTGTCACGAGTTTAACCATCACACATCTCTTCTTCGCCTCCTGTTTTACAGGTAATTTACCATATTTTGTATTATACTTATATTTAAGTAAATCATTATTATCATGTTATATAACATTGTGCGGTTGTACTGATGTATGATTGGATATGTTCTGATGTTCGCATTTGTAGATATCGTTGTTTTAAGGGAAGAATTTAAGTTAAGAAAGTGTAGCTTTCTTACAACTATTTGTGAAGCGTTATACTGTATGGGTGAATTCACATTGTACATAACTACCGTATTTAGCTTTCTTACTTAAAGATATGAGCTAATCAATATTTTGTCGTTTATGAACCACTATTGTGATTCTATATAGTTAGCATTTGACATATTCTAGTTGGGGAAATATTATTACGATTTTCCATATTCGATTTGATAACGTTTTGAGAGATCTCCATCTCCGAAGGAGATAACCTTTGATTTGACAATGAACCGGCCAGATTTTGCTAGTCTATAAGTCCGTACTTTCTTATAATATGTATCGAGTTATTATGTCGTTTATTTTGTTCAGGATCTTACATTATCATGCCAAGATAATAATCATGTTAATATGTGTTCCGATATACCAGGGATTGGTGTGGAATTGGTGTACAACTTCATAATCATTTATCTATGATACATTGGTGTCTGCGTGATTAGACTATGTACGTTTACACTGTGTGTAGGGATTGAGCGCATCTTTGAGAACAAAGAAAGGATTACAACTTTTAACTAATAGTACCAGTACAAGTATTACCTTGACAAAGAGGAACTTGGGCTTTTTAGGTTTATTTGTCTCAACTCTGTAATCTGTATAGAGCAGGTACTATAGCATTAGTAGCTGAAGTAAATATGCTTTAGCCGTCACTATTATATATGTATGAGTGGGTTTTATTATGGTCCAAACGCTCATGTATCTTTACAGTATGAATTAAGTTAGAGAACAACAATTATTAATCATTTGCACGATATATGTCTAGTTTACGAAAGCACTATATATTTATCACTCGGTAGTCTCCAGTTGTATATTATCAGTCAGACATGTATAAATCTATTTAGTCTATTCCTTTTATGTTAGTTATAGTTTCTTCGTTATAATTAGTTAGTACATATTTGTTATCGTCTTGTTTACTTCATTTAGGTTCAGTCGAGTTAGATATTGGTTATCTTCGTAGTTCAGCAGTATACGTTTCGAGTATTTGATATCAAGTTAATAGTACTATACATTATCCATTCTAGTGAATGATAAGTCTTTGTTTGGTTAAATATTGGAAAGGGACATGTTGTTGATATTTACTTTGCCATTACATCTAATGGCTAAGTGTGGATGTAAACCTACATATTAGTAGGATAGGAACTATAGAAGTGTATATTTTGTGAGTTTGTTTGTTGAATACGAATATTCAATTATGTTTATGTATATTATTACTTGTTATTAAAAGCAGTCCGTGTCACGAGTTTAACCATCACACATCTCTTCTTCGCCTCCTGTTTTACAGACTTATCTCATCTCTATTTTTGGTACCCTACTCTTACAAACGTAACGAGGGCTACATTTGGCGTAATCGGCAGGATCGGACGGATTGTCAGTTTTTAAAAACAGGACGGCACTATATTGCGGAGGAAGAAGGACACACGACCGTGTCCCAACATTGACAGGGAGGTATCAAAACGGACGCCGAACTTGAGCAGACGAGGATCTGAACTGACTGTGGGAAGGATCGGAACTGACGACGGTCTTGAGCAGACGAGGATCTGGACTGACTGTTGGATGGATCAGAACACACATCACTCAAAGAAATAATTTATAATTGTTTTAATTGATATAATTTATTTATATAATTTATTGTCGTTTCAAATTTATTCGAATGTAACCAATTTGTTTGAAGCCTGTTAATCTGATGTTTTCTTTTCTTCCTCTTATTTACGGTTGGAGAGTGCCTTTTGTTTTACATATTCATCACAACAAATTATATCTTATCTGATGTAAATGTTTAAATCTAACCATTTATTTTATTTCATTAATCACGACCTGTCCACAGCTTCTCTATCCCCTGATATATCTCTGACATTATCATATTTTTATTTAAAGATTTTTTTGTACAACTCTATAATACCCACAATTTATAATGGCCACTCGAGCAGAACCAGAACTCATGTTTGAATTCCCACTCAACCTGTCTGCACAACCGGAAGTGCCACCCACAGCCGGACCAGCATTCACCCAAGTGAGGGGGGTCCCTATCTTCAATGGGAGGGAATCGAAAATATCCGTTGAAGATTGGGTTAGAGACATAGAATACTTTTTCGTGGCGAGCCGTACACCACCCTCTCTTCAATACTCCACCATCGTAAGGAACTTAGGAGGGGAAGCACGCCGCCTTATTCTAAATCTACCTCTGGAAGAGCAGACGGCGGCCGATGCAGTGGAGGAGCTGAAGGCGGAGTATGGGGACGCTCCAACAGAGGACCCATTCGCCGCCTTCTACGAGAGGATGCAGCGAAACGGCGAGACCGCTCAATCCTATGCCATCGCGCTGCAGTCGCTCTTCCAAGACATTCAGAGGGAATTTCCGACAGCCGTCACGGAAGCACAAAGGGACTCGGTTATGTGCAACCAGTTCATGCGAGGTCTTAGGGAGGAGGATCTGCGGCTTCGTCTCGCACCAATGAGGCCTCGGGTGATGACTTTTAGGAACCTGCGGGAGGAGGTCCGACGGATTGCAAGGGAGCGCCATACCAAGGCAAGGAGGCCCGCGACTGTTTACGCACACCAGTCATCTAACAATCCGGATGAGAGCCAGGGGAAGCTCGCTCAAATATCCAAGAACACGGAGGACGTGTTGAGATTGGTAGCGGATATCCGGGACCAGCAGGGAAGAACTGATGAGCGGGTAGCTTCCCTAGACAGAAGATTAAAGGCCTTGGAAGTGCAAGAGCCGGCTACATCTACGCGTCCTTCATCTACGCGCCCTTCATCGGACTGCTGGGAGTGTGGTCAGGATGGGCACTGGAGGAGGGATTGCCCAAATCGGAGGAGCACTCCCTCCAAGCGGAGGAGAGCCCCGATCAGTTCGGACATAACCGGGAGCCAAAATGACGCCCTACACCAAGCGAGTCGTTTAAACTGATTCGGCCCGCACCGAAGTTAAAGAAAGGGAGTGCGGGCAAAATTAATTTAAATAATAGTTTACCAAATAATAGTCTATCAAATAATAGTTTACCAAGTTCTAGTATCCAGCAGAATAGAATCGACCCAGAACTTATACCAGTCATCGGCCCAACAAACCTGGACACGGTGGTCATCAATGGTGTACCCGCCTCTACACTAATTGATTCGGGCTCCCAGGTGACTACTGTTTCATCCTCCTTCATTTCCTCCCATCCTTCCCTTTGTATTTTATCCCCTACTCCCTCCCCAGTACAGATTAGAGGCGCTGGAAGCCACCCATTGGCCCATGGAGGAGTTATCCTTCTTGAGATAGAGTGCCTGGGCCGCACTTATTCCAAAGTCCCAGCCTTCATCGTCCCCCCAGGGAGCTATGGACCCGGTGTCGACGCCCTCATCGGCACCAACCTCATCAGGCTAGCCCAGCAAGACCAGGTGAGGCTACACGGTGCGACATACCTGCAGGTAGTGGAGAGGCAGAACAAGGCGTGGTCTGCTGCTTGCTCTGCAATCGAAAGCCGTCGACCAGGGGGCGCCCGGGGAAATCTGGGAATAGCAGTTCACCGTGGCCGAGGACGAAGGATTGAGCCGGGCTCGGAAGTGGAGGTTATGTGCCAGGTAGCCAGGAATTGCCCGAGCTGTACAGCTATAGTGGAGCCAATTGGACATTCAACCAAGGGATCTCGGATGATGGTAGGAAGGACACTCGTAGATGCGTCTCCGGGTTGCTACATACCAATCCGAGTCTTGAATGTGTCCGATAGACCCATCACCATCGGCAAGAATGTCCCTCTCGCTCAACTTTTTCTGGTGTGTGCCATCGAAGAAGCCCCTAAGAATCAGCTCACACCTCCTTCAGGACCTTCCCCGTTGCTGGCACAAACCTCAGCGAGCTTCCCTGAACTCGACTTAGCCAGCTCCCCCATTACTCCGGAAGAGAAGTTGCGGCTGGAGCATCTTCTTGCTGAATACTCAGACGTGTTCTCACAACATGACTTTGACTATGGGTTGGCTAAGGACATCGAACATGACATCCCACTTGTAGATGAAGATCCATTCCGTCTTCCCTACCGGCGAATTCCCCCTGCTCAGTTCCAAGAGGTGAGACGACACATCCAGGAGATGGAACAGGCAGGAGTAATCAAGAAAAGTCATAGCCCGTACGCTTCTCCCATTGTGGTGGTACGCAAGAAGGATGACTCCATTCGTCTGTGCATAGATTACCGTCACCTGAATGGCAAGACGAGACGGGACGCTTTCCCAATGCCTAGGATCGACGAGGCCCTCGATGCACTTGGGAATGCAAAGTACTTCACCACCCTGGACCTAACAAGTGGGTATTGGCAGGTAAAGGTTGCGGAGAAGGATCGGCCAAAGACAGCATTTACGACTCCCATGGGACTCTTTGAATGTATCCGGATGCCGTTTGGTCTCCAAAATGCTCCGGCAACTTTCCAGCGCCTGATGACGTCATGTCTAGGGGACCAACAATTCGAGTCGCTTTTAATCTACTTAGATGATATCATCGTTTTCTCCAGCTCCTTTGAAGATCACCTTAATCGCCTAACCCTGGTATTTAATCGGCTCCGTCAACAAGGGTTGAAATTGAAACCTAGGAAGTGTCACCTCCTTCAGACCAAGGTCAAGTATCTGGGTCATGTGATTAGTCAGGAGGGAATTGAGACCGACCCTGAGAAAACCTCATCTGTGACGGACTGGCCTCGTCCGAAGACCAGCAAAGATGTACGTAGGTTCTTAGGATTCACAGGATACTATAGGAGGTTTGTTCCAGGGTATGCGAAAACGGCGAAGCCATTGTTTCAGCTCACTGAAGGAGGTGGTCGACGCAAGGCTACCCGGAAACCCCTCCCTCCCTTCAATTGGACTGAGGAATGTGAAGCGGCCTTCGAGCTACTCAAATCGAAACTAACGTCTCCTCCAGTACTCGGATTCCCAGACTTTGAGACCCCATTCCTTCTTGAGGTTGATGCGTCTGGTTCTGGCCTTGGGGCAGTCATTAGTCAACTCCAGGATGGTAAGAAGAGGGTGATTGCTTTCGCAAGCAAGGCTTTAACACCATCCGAGAGCAAATACCCAGCTCATAAGCTCGAATTCCTGGGGTTGAAGTGGGCTGTGGTAGACAAGTTTCGTGAGTATCTCCTAGGTCGCCGACTCCATGTCCTGACAGACAACAATCCACTCCTATATGTCACCAGTTCTGCAAAGCTGGATGCAACTGGCCAGCGATGGGTTGCAGCACTTGCAGACTTCGATTTCAGTGTGGAATATAGAAGGGGGAGGCTCAACGCCGCAGCAGACGCTCTTTCAAGGTTGCCAGAGGCGTCGGCTGGAGTGCCAACTCAAGATGCACAAGTTGACTGCAGCCACTTAGCAGTATCAGCCGTTCTGCAAGGAGGATTGCAGCCTTCTGGATTTGTACATCCCACCGCTCTCCAGTTGGCAGCCGGTGTATCTAACCCAGGCTCTCCAGGCAACCAAGGTGAAAGTGAGACGGGAACACCCTCCATCGACATCATTCCAGTGGAAACGCTTGCTCGGCAGCAAAGATCGGATCCTGATCTGTCGGTAGTTATGCCGTATGTGGAGCGAGGCTCCAAACCTACCAAGCAGGAGTTTCAAGTGTGCTCTCCAGATGCTAAGCTCATTCTCAGACAGTACCAACGCCTAGAACTAAAGTCAGGAGTTCTTCATCGGCGGTACCAGGACTCTGCTGGGACACTGCGTCATCAACTGCTACTCCCACGTTGTCATCACAAACTGGTTCTTGGTCACCTCCATGATGATGTTGGTCACCCTGGGGCGGAACGAACTCTGGACAATCTTCGCCAGCGTTTCTTCTGGGCAAGGATGACACAAGATGTGCATGCCTGGTGTACCACCTGTAGGCGATGCTGCCTGAGGAAGACACCGACTTCAGGGAACCGTGCTCCCCTTTCGAGCATCCACACATCTGAACCGCTGGAGCTGGTGTGCATTGACTTCCTGAAGTTGGATAAATCTAAAGGTGGCTACGAGAATGTCCTGGTGGTAACTGACCATTTTACCAGGTATGCACAAGCCTACCCCACAAGGGATCAGCTCGCTACAACAGTGGCTAAGACCTTGTGGGATAATTTCTTTGTTCACTACGGGTTTCCCCGCAGAATACACGCAGACCAAGGGAGAAACTTTGAGAGCCACCTCATTGCAGAACTCTGCAAAGTGGCGGGGATCAAAAAGAGCCGAACCACTGCCTACCATCCGCAGGGGAATGGAACAACGGAGCGCTTCAATCGGACTTTGATCAACATGGTCGGAACTCTAGACCCCTCGCAGAAGGCCAGTTGGAAGGATCATCTTGGACATCTGACCCATGCCTATAATGCAACAAAGCATGAGTCTACTGGCTACGCTCCCTTTCATCTTATGTTTGGCAGGCACCCAAATCTCCCGGTAGATGTCATCTTCGGTATTCCATCTCAAAGTGAAGATCAGGGATATGATGACTATGTCACACGATTCCGGGAAGGTCTTCGAACAGCCTACGATCTTGCGGCAGGGAAATCGATGCTGGCGAAAGATCGCCAGAAGGTCCAATTCGACAAGAAGGCCAAACTGACTTCACT
The DNA here is from genome assembly GCA_035222895.1 of Strongylocentrotus droebachiensis. NCBI lineage: Eukaryota > Metazoa > Echinodermata > Echinoidea > Camarodonta > Strongylocentrotidae > Strongylocentrotus > Strongylocentrotus droebachiensis. Next base: position 21,332 of record JAVYIG010017267.1, read on the forward strand.
TTTACCGGGAGATCGTGTGCTGGTCATGGACAAGTCCACAGGCGGACAGAAGCTGGCAGACAAATGGGAGTCAACACCCTACATCGTGTTGAGTAAACATCCCGAGCTGCCAGTGTATGTGGTCCAACGACCAGACACGAAGCGGGAGCGGACTGTTCATCGAAACCTTTTAACCCCCTGTATGTTCCTGCCCCTTGAAGAAACTGCCCCCAAACCAAACATAGCGACCAATCGACCTAAGGCTGACCAGACTGAGGGACAAGTGGAATCTTCTCATAACGAAGAAACAGAAGATCTGTTACTTCGGGTGCCTGAAGTGATTGGTCCAGCCCGAGACCATCATGATCGACACCAGGAAACTGGTAGAGTCCCGATCCTCCCAGAGGGCGTAGAATATCCTCAACGCCCTGCTGAAGACCCACCCTCCATCATTGACTTAACCCCCGCTGACCCACCGATTGACACACCTCCCATAACCGATCCACACCCAATAGATGATCTCCCTTCTTCAGATGACCTACCTCCCTCTGATAATCCAACCCCCTGCGATGACTCATCCCTCGCTCAGGAACCTCCTCCTTCGAATAACCAACACCCCTTAGATAATCTTCCTTCTTCAGGTGAGCAAACTCCCACTGAAGATCTCGATGATGGAACCCCGATTAGACGAAGTGGACGCACGCGTCGCCCTGTTGAACGGCTCCAATACAATACTCTCGGTCACCTCCTTAATCTCTCCGTTTATCAAACAAAATTAGAGGCTGGGAAGAAGCTGTGGGCACGGTGGAAGAGTCCCGGTATGAATGTAGCTAGGGCTAAGTTAGGTATGGTATAGGAGACATTTTTTTAAACACTAATTTACAATAGTGTGATTTTATTGAATGTTAATTCTTTTTGTTAATTATTTATATATTTTTTGAATATAAATTGTTTTATATGCCGGGAGGCATTGTTTCGAAGGAGGGGAGAGTGTAACCAGGTGACTGTTCTATAAAGACTAGTCACATACAAACATCCTGTTTCCACATAGAATGCTGGATTACATGACTCACTTTATGCAAATATCTTTTAACACGTGACCCCGCAACATTACTTTGTTCCTTTGTTTCTAAACACCTTGAACTCGTGAACCCGCTTGACTCCTCGCAGTCCGTGTCACGAGTTTAACCATCACACATCTCTTCTTCGCCTCCTGTTTTACAGGTAATTTACCATATTTTGTATTATACTTATATTTAAGTAAATCATTATTATCATGTTATATAACATTGTGCGGTTGTACTGATGTATGATTGGATATGTTCTGATGTTCGCATTTGTAGATATCGTTGTTTTAAGGGAAGAATTTAAGTTAAGAAAGTGTAGCTTTCTTACAACTATTTGTGAAGCGTTATACTGTATGGGTGAATTCACATTGTACATAACTACCGTATTTAGCTTTCTTACTTAAAGATATGAGCTAATCAATATTTTGTCGTTTATGAACCACTATTGTGATTCTATATAGTTAGCATTTGACATATTCTAGTTGGGGAAATATTATTACGATTTTCCATATTCGATTTGATAACGTTTTGAGAGATCTCCATCTCCGAAGGAGATAACCTTTGATTTGACAATGAACCGGCCAGATTTTGCTAGTCTATAAGTCCGTACTTTCTTATAATATGTATCGAGTTATTATGTCGTTTATTTTGTTCAGGATCTTACATTATCATGCCAAGATAATAATCATGTTAATATGTGTTCCGATATACCAGGGATTGGTGTGGAATTGGTGTACAACTTCATAATCATTTATCTATGATACATTGGTGTCTGCGTGATTAGACTATGTACGTTTACACTGTGTGTAGGGATTGAGCGCATCTTTGAGAACAAAGAAAGGATTACAACTTTTAACTAATAGTACCAGTACAAGTATTACCTTGACAAAGAGGAACTTGGGCTTTTTAGGTTTATTTGTCTCAACTCTGTAATCTGTATAGAGCAGGTACTATAGCATTAGTAGCTGAAGTAAATATGCTTTAGCCGTCACTATTATATATGTATGAGTGGGTTTTATTATGGTCCAAACGCTCATGTATCTTTACAGTATGAATTAAGTTAGAGAACAACAATTATTAATCATTTGCACGATATATGTCTAGTTTACGAAAGCACTATATATTTATCACTCGGTAGTCTCCAGTTGTATATTATCAGTCAGACATGTATAAATCTATTTAGTCTATTCCTTTTATGTTAGTTATAGTTTCTTCGTTATAATTAGTTAGTACATATTTGTTATCGTCTTGTTTACTTCATTTAGGTTCAGTCGAGTTAGATATTGGTTATCTTCGTAGTTCAGCAGTATACGTTTCGAGTATTTGATATCAAGTTAATAGTACTATACATTATCCATTCTAGTGAATGATAAGTCTTTGTTTGGTTAAATATTGGAAAGGGACATGTTGTTGATATTTACTTTGCCATTACATCTAATGGCTAAGTGTGGATGTAAACCTACATATTAGTAGGATAGGAACTATAGAAGTGTATATTTTGTGAGTTTGTTTGTTGAATACGAATATTCAATTATGTTTATGTATATTATTACTTGTTATTAAAAGCAGTCCGTGTCACGAGTTTAACCATCACACATCTCTTCTTCGCCTCCTGTTTTACAGACTTATCTCATCTCTATTTTTGGTACCCTACTCTTACAAACGTAACGAGGGCTACATATATATATTCATTTTAATATATATTTATATTTTTAGTACTTTATTGATCTACACTGTCGCTCATATAGTTGGAATATATATTTTTAACCTCAATTTATGGAATTATTTTGACAATGATTTATTCCTAATAGATCTAGATAATAGTATACATTCTCAGATTTTATTGAATAATAATTTGCCAGTGTTTGTTTTGCGTGACTGCTAAAAGCATGTGTTTGCTACTATGCTTATCAACTAGGGCCCTACGCCCTTAAGTCATAAATGACAGTAATGAGGATTAATGCCCCACAAAAGGGCACTAATGTAGCACATCGACACGTTTTTGATCCTGGGACCTCACAGTTGCGAGGCCATTGCTTTGCCACTGAACCATGACTGTACGCGCTAGGGTAGGGGGCAGTTCCCACAAATAAAAAAAGAAAAAAAAGAACATACAATACATTTTCAATAATTCATTGAATTCCCTCCCCCCCCCCCGGTCCTCAACATATAAAATCTTCTGTGTGCCCATGCCTGAGCCATAATGCCATCTATCTGATTATCTCCCTTTCTATCTATCTATGCATCTACATTTCTATCTATCTTTATATCTACCTTTTTGTATCTATCTATCTACCTACCTACACTGCAAAAACCAGGGTGGTAAATTTCTAACACCAGCATGGTATTGCATTTTGTTGACACCATTGGTGTTATTTTTAACACCGGTCAGATTTAAGCATGCATTAATAATTAATTGGTGTTAAGTAACGTGTTAATTTTAACACTTTGGTTTATGCAGTGTATTAGTCCGGAATCTGGCCGATTCTTATATTTATCTCAATATTATTCCCCTAACTTGCTACAAGCCGCCGAAGAGCCGCTATATCAACGGAATTTTTTCACTCGGAGGACGTACTATGATCGAATTTCCTCGAATTACTCATCAGTTTGGCCAACCCGGTTCGAGTTGGTAACAATATGGTGACTACTGCTTTTTGGGCAAGCACAACATAACAGAATATACGCCATTTTGTGACCCAGTGAAACCAAGTTGGCCAAACTCTGTGTATAGATGGCTCTGAAACTCAAACAGGGGGGTGCAACTCCGCTTCTGCATCCGTCTAGCCATGGGGAGATTTTGGAGGGTCAAAAGTGCACACTGCTTCCACTTATCGTGTATTAGCCTATGAAGACGACAAATTTTAGTGCACCAGCGAAATGGGGATTTTGGACTGCGCGCAGCGCGCAAAATATTTTGAATATTCATGAGCTCTTTTCCACTTATTAGCATATTATCGCAATGGAAAAAAGACAATGCGCATGCGTTACTATATCGACAGAATCCTAATTGGGCCGGATAAATGTAGAACAAAGGTCAGAGTTGGGAGGGTGTGTGGGGGAGGGGGGGGGGGGGGGGGGGGGGGGGGGGGGGGGGGGGAGACTTTTAAATGGTTGACTTAGTTGGGGCCACAAACTTCACTGTCACCAGGATGGAAAGTACATTTTAAAAAATTCAGTTCAGTTAAAAGGCAAAAATAATGACCCCATTTCACTCAATTCATTTTTTACCTCTTTTTTTTTGTTCGTTTATTAACTTAAATATTTTTTAAATCAGACAAATTGCACCGATCATTTAGCCCACTTAACAAGTGATATTTTCATATTTTTAGTGTCCAATTAATGAATCATTCTCACCTCGACTTCAATGATCTTCATATTGTGCCCCATCCCCAATGAAATTTCAATTTTGTCTCGTTCTTTTCATTCTTGCATTCGTCGCCACTGATTTTTTTTAAATTCCCCCCCCCCCCCCCCCAACAGTAACATTTTCAATACAGGGACCCCTTCTAATAGTGACATTTCCATAGGCTCTATTACCCCAATACCTATGCTTTCATCATTTCGGCATCGACTTATTCTTTATTTAACCCCCCCCCCCCTCATCTTTATTGTAAACCATTTTTTATACTGCATTTATACATTAGTCTTGCCCACTCTCTTGTTACATTTCCGCTTTCTCTCTCATTAGGAAAGATGGTTAAATCTATCTCGCTGATGCCAGATATAAACAAACCTCAAAAGGTCAAACACCATACTCAATTCTACACAAGACTGCATCAGCCCCCATCTCACCTCAGTCATACAGCATTATCATTACAGAGTGCCTACATCATCATAATCACCAGCATCATCACATATATTTCACAAAATAAGAAAATGAAAAGAACAGAATTCAGCAGTATTAACTGATTTATTAACATTTATGAACTCATTTATCAACATATTTTGTTTCTATAAAGTCTTTTTAAATCCAACATGACATCAACAAAAGGATGACAAATGGATGGGGGGGGGGGGGGGTGCTGTCTCTTAAATTCAAATCTTTCAGTTGTAAAAATTTACTGTAGATTTTGAAGAAAAAAAATATTCAATAATATCAACATGCTATTTTATTATGTAAAGCACAGGTATATACTGAGTTTTATGAGTACTTTATCTTACATTGGACATTATTGTTGTTGTTTTTACTACTACCTGTATTATCATTATTATTACTGCTATTATCATGATCATTGTCATTATTGTTACTATTATTAATATTGTCTTACTATTGAACTACATCATTTTATCCCCCCCCCCTTCAATTTACTATCCAGTTCAGCATCCCTCATATTTTTGTCAGAACTTGACTTAAGATTAAATATCAAAAAACTTTGTTACATGAGAACAAATGATTACTTTCATGATCCTCGATATATCTTCTTCTTCTTCTTCTGGTAATCTTCAAAAGGCGTTGTAGCCTATCACGAAGATGAACTAATACTAAAGATTACAAGTGGTGTGAGGAAGACAGATTGTTTCTAAGTGGGATAAGGAGAGTAGATGCCTCAGAAGTAGTCCCTGGCAGCTCTCTGAGCTGTCAGCATGCACTATATTTGCTGGAAGTCAGTTCCATTAACTTTGGGACAGAGTGTTGGGCAAATACAAACTTGTCTACCTATGTCGCTTCTGGCTTGGTGCAACTGGAGGGTCATGTCATGGTACTTC